>PTFA01000061.1:588583-705364 GCA_003342895.1 Casuarius casuarius | reverse complement strand
CGGGAGCGGCGGCACGGTGAGCCCGGGGGGGCCGGGGGGGCCGGGGGGGCGCGGGGGCTCCGGGCGGGCAGAGACAAAGGGCCGCGCCGGGTCGCCCAACGCGCCCCCTCGGCCCCGGCGATGCTCCCTGCAAAGCGCGGTGTTTCCGCGGGGTCGCGCGTGGGGCCCGGCGAGCCGGCGGCGCTTGGAGGGCTGAAAGCGCCCGAGCTGCCCGCCCGGACGGGCTCGGGGCTGCCCGGGGTCTTTGTTGGGACCCGCCGGCTGCCGCGGGCCGGGCGTCGCGCTCCGCTCGCGTTGGGCGCGTCTCGAGGATGCTCCTCACCGGCGGACGCTTGTGCGTGTTTTGGTGGGCGAAGTGGCTACCAGGTCTGGAAAGTGGCCACTGACTTGTAAAGAGATGCGACCCCCCCCCCCCCCGAGCTGGGCTTTGTGCGGCGTCTCCGGCGCGCGATGCTTTGTCTGCGGCGTCCCCGCGGCGTGGACGACCCTCGGTGGCAGGAGGCCGGTGCCGGGCCCTGAGCCGGGCTCGGGAGCCGCTGGCTCGGTGACGGGGGCTGGAAGGGCACCGGGGCCATGAGCAGCCGCAGCCGGGTCGCTCCGGTCGCGGGGTCCGCGTCGCCCGGCACGCGTGCAGCTCCCCTGCTCCGAGAGGGGGGAGGTCCCTGGGGCTTTACCTGCCCCCACAGGACCGTGAACACTCATTAGGGAACACCGATAATTTAGCAGGTCGATACGATGCCCCTAAAAGCGGCCACAGCAGGACAGGTGGAGGCATCACCTCCGTGGCTGAGCCGCACAGCGTTGGCTTGCAGAGCTTCTAACACCGCAGAGACACGGTCCCTGCACCTGCCAAGGTTCGGGGGGGGCTGCTCTCGGGGGTGCGTCGTGGACCTTCAGCAGAAGTCACCCAGCTGCTTCACGTGAGGGACCATCAGCGTAACGGGGGCTGGAGCCGCCCAGCGCCGAGCTCCGAGACCGGGGCGGTCGGTGGCGACGGAGCCGTCCGCGTCCCACGCGGCCTCTGCGCTGCGGGCTGGTGCCGTGCTTCGCAGGAAAGCGCTCTTCAGCGCCGCGGGACCCGGTGCCTCCTCGGTGAAAATGTTACGGGCTTTTTGCAAAATATGGTTGGGCTGCGATACAGAGTAGTTTGGATGTTAAACTCAACTTTAATGGTTAAAATGCAAAATATCACATCCTAGGCTTAATGAAAGCTCCTAGTGAGTAAAGTAGCATCTAAATAAGGTAATCTTGAAGAGGAAAAAATAGCATTTTTTTCCCGTCAGAGTGACCGGCTTCTAATCAAGGGAGGAAAAATCGTCAACGATGATCAGTCGTTTTATGCAGACATCTTTGTGGAGGACGGCTTGATAAAGTAAGTTAAAAGTTCGTGTTTCGCGATGTAATTTCCGTGCGTGACGCGGTGTCGTCTGGCGTGACCGAGGCTCCTCTCCTCCTCCTTTCCTTGTCGTTGCAGGCAGATCGGGGAGAAGCTGCTGGTCCCCGGCGGGACGCGGACCGTGGACGCCTACGGGCTGCTGGTGGTGCCGGGGGGCCTGGACGCCCACACGCGCCTGGGGGCCCCCGCGGCCGGCCCGGCCCCCGCCGACGGCTTCCTGCACGGCACCAAGGCGGCGCTGGCCGGGGGCACCACCATGATCAGTAAGGGGCCGCGGCGCTCCGGCACCCCGCTCCCGGCGCGCTGGAGCGGGTGACGCCGCGGGTGACGCCGCGGGTGACGCCGCGCCTGTTCCCGCAGTCGACCACGTGCTGCCGGCGGCGGGGGCCACGCTGCGGGGCGCCTGCGAGCGCTGGCGGGAGCTCGCCGACGGCCAGGCCTGCTGCGACTACGCGCTGCACCTCGACCTGCCCCGCTGGCACGAGAGCCTCGCCGAGGAGCTGCAGGCCCTCGTCAAGGACAAGGGTACGGCCAGCAGCCCGCCACCAAAAAGCTCGAAAATAAGGCAAAATGAAACAAAGCGCCCATGCGATTTGGGGTGGAGTAGGCTGTTTCAGCAGGTTTGCTCCTCTGCAGGAATCCCCTTATCCGATGGGGGATGTGGCAGATGCCCAGGACCGTTCCCCTTCGGTCCTGGTGGGACCTGCCCGTCCTGTGTCACCCAGGGGTATCTGCAATGGGCTGATGCCCCAACCTGCCTTGCATTGGGGGGGGGGGGGGGAAATCTGCCCTCACCCTTGGGCAATTAAAGCCCAGTGATAAAAGGAAATTATTCTGGAAACTCAGGGCAACATTAGTAGGCTCCCTGAGTCCGCCTTCCCCACCGACTGCCGTGTAGTTAGGTAAAAGAATTCACCGTCGGGCCTAAGGCGTGGAAATCGGCTTTTCATGGCGATTTCGCTGGTGCCTGCGGTTGCTGTGCATCCCGGGGAGTCTGCTCCATGCAGATTACTGGGAAGCGGGCCGTGTGCCATGATTTAATGCATTTCATTAATGCTTCGTTTTTATGTTTGGAGCTAGTCTGCTTGCAGACAGGCTGATACAGAGCTCGCCGACTCCAGGGTAATTGGGAGTCTTGCAAGCAAGGGCTTAATCCCTCAATTAGCACAGCAATTTGCAGTGAATTCCCTATTAAAATGCAGGGCGGCTGCAGTAACACCATAGCTCTGCAAAGCTTAAACCACGTGTTTCTCGCGTGTCCATCCCCGTGAAATACAGGTTACTTGTAAGACCCCAGGTTGGATTTCCCCCCAACCCCGGCCAGCGCGGCCCCGTCCCCGACCCGGGCGTCCTCAGCCGCCTCGAGACGCTCCGGGCCTCCGCTGCCGCTCTGACAGCGGCTTCACGTGTGATTTTCCTGTTCCAGGTGTGAACTCCTTCCTGGTGTTCATGGCCTACAAGGACAAACTGCAGTGCAGCGACGCCCAGGTAACGCGGCCGGGCGCAGGACCGCGCGCGCGCCCACGTGCTCCGCGTGAGTCGCGGCTTGGCTGCTACCGGGCGATCCCTTCTCTCCTGGCAGATGTACGAAATATTCAGCGTTATTCGAGACTTAGGCGCCATCGCCCAAGTGCATGCTGAAAACGGGGACATCATTGATGAGGTACGGTATTTATAGCCGTTGGGGTCAAGGGTGGCCAGAGGGTCTTGGCTGAAGGCAGGATGCTACGAAGTAGAATTAGACTCGCAATTCATTTTAGGTTGTGGTCACTTAACTGGCCGATATTGTACGAGTAAGGAGTTTAAAACGAAAGTAAATCCCAACCCTCCAAATAGGTTTATTGAATGGGTTTATGCGAACAAGCAGGATACAGCCTAATCCCCCTGCCCTGGCTCGTTTCTGGCGAGCCTCTTCCTTCGCCGGCTGTGAAGCACAACGTGCTCCCCAGTGTCTCCGGGAGCGTTTCTCCAGGCTGCCGGCACGGCGACGTTGGAGCCCGAGGACGGACTCCGAGGTGGCTGCGGAAGGACCGGCAATAAAAGTCCCGCAAGAGCAAGATCCTCCCAGGCCTGCGAGATCAGGGCCGTAGCGTTAAATAATAAATGACCTTGCGTCCAACGCCCGCTCGGCAGGAGTGGGTGCTAGACGTGCTTGCACGGTATGGAGGTAATGATGAGCTGCAGATCTGATGGTTCAGACTAACGCTGGCGACTCTTCTGCTTTGGAGGCGTTGGGCGTGTGGGGAGGAGCCGAGCGCAGGAGATGGCCCTGCGGCTGGCACACACCGAAGGAAGGGTATGAAAATAGCGAGACTAGTGCAAGGCAGCGCTTACGAGTGAGAGGTGCGAGGTCTTGCAGCCCCTGGAGGCTTCGGAGGCAGAGCAGTTCTTCAGCTGACGCAGCCACTCGGCCGTAGCTGCCTGCTCCAGAGCGAATCCCAGGTGCAGGAACCAGCGACTCGGGAAAAACATCCTCCTTGTCATCATTCGTGCTTAATGTTTTCCAAGTTGAGCAGCTCTATGTTGTCGTCTGTGCTGGGTACCAGTGTAAGATTGGTCTTAATTTTCGCTCTTGCGACGTTGCTGGAGCACTTCATAGAGCATCGTAGGTGTAAGTGGTGTTTCGTGGTAGCACTCGTGGATTTCGGTCGTCCCGCAGGTGCTTCTGAACAAGGTGTTTCGTGTCCCTCGTCGTTGCAGACAGGCCGTTCGTGTTACTTACGCTTCTTTCCTTCATCTCCGTCCGCTCAGGAGCAGAAGAGGCTGCTGGAGCTTGGGATTTCGGGGCCGGAAGGGCATGTTCTCAGCCGCCCCGAGGAGGTAACACCGGCGCTGCTTCCGACAGTCTCTGCTCATGGCTGGTCGCCTCCGAGAGAGACGTCTCAAGGCGTTGTCTGCTTCTCTTCTCGTTTCCCAAGGTTGAAGCAGAGGCGGTGTACCGGGCCATTACCATAGCGAAACAAGCCAATTGCCCCCTCTATGTCACAAAAATAATGAGCAAAGGTGCCGCAGACGTGTTGGCTCAAGCCAAGAGAAAAGGTAACGCGCTGCGCCGGGTTCGCACGCCCAGGTCCTCCCACGTGTGAAGCACGCTGAGCCGCGGCGGTGGCTGGTGCTCACGGAGCAGAGCAGAGCTCAGCCGCTCTGAAATGACCTCGGAAGTTGTTTTGAGGAGTTTTGTTTGGCGCTTTGATACCTGCATCGCAGCAGACCCGGCAGAAAAAAGGGAAAGTTAAGGTCTCTCTTCCAATCGCTTGTCGTGACCTAAATGAAAACTGGAAGTGGAACAAACTCCAAATGCAAAATGCAGAGGGGGGGGAATTAGAAATATTCCTCTGGGGAAACGAGGTAGGATGCAACGCTTGGAGACAGGTAGCGGTCCACATCGGTCCTAAAGCAGCGTCCTTCTACTGGAGAGACACTGGTTGTACCGGATTTACCTAATGCTCCTTTTGGCTGTGAAAGCACCGAATGCTTAAAGCTACCAGATTTTGCAAGAAAGCCTTCACAAACACTTTCCACACGTATTAGGGCCACAAGGACAATTAAGGGACCGGAGCATCCCTCGTGCGAGGAGAGGCTGGGCGAGCTGGGGCTGCTCAGCCTGGAGGAGGGCAGGCGCAGGGGGAATCGCTCCAGCGCGTACAGGTACCTGGTGGGGATGTAGCGAGGATGAAACCCCACAGGGCAAGAGGTGGTTGGGACATGCTGAAACGCAGGAAATTCCCTCTGAACATAGGAAAACCACTTTTTTACTGTGAGGGTGACTGAGCGCTGGAGCAGGTTGCCCAGAGAGGTTGTGGAGTCTCCATCCTTGGAGATACTCAACGCCAACTGGACACGGTCCTGGACAACCTGCTCCAGCTGCCTCGGAGCAGGGCTGGGACCAGAGCATCTCCAGAGGTCCTGCCGGCCTCGACCGTCCCGTGGGTCTGTAATACAGCGGTCGTGTTTACGAAACAGTCTGCATGGCATGTAAAGTCTCTAACGCTTTGGAGCATTTTGGTGTCAAGTTGAGCGCGTAACTGTTTCTAGCTGTAAATGTGTGTTTTGTCTAAGGAGAAAATAGACAGATTGAGAAACTGGTTTTGGCAACAGTGATCTGAGCCAGTCCGAGTGACTGGTGTAAATTCAGAAAGCTGAAATACTGAGGCCGCTGAAGATGGATGAAACCGGCTTTTGTTGTCCAAGCGTAGAGTTTGTCTGTCGTGGGTGACAAGGCGCGTTGGAGGCCGTACCGTGCCGTCACGGCTCCGTTGGTTACTTCCGCTGCTCCTCAGGCGCAGTCGTGTTCGGGGAGCCCATCACCGCCAGCCTGGGCACCGACGGGTCGCACTACTGGAGCAAGAACTGGGCCAAGGCCGCCGCCTTCGTCACGTCGCCGCCCATCAGCCCCGACCCCACGACGCCCGACTACCTCACCTCCCTTTTGGCCTGGTAGGTTGGCGCAAGCCCAAAGGCTCCTGCCCGACGTCCCGGGTGTCGAAGGGGTCGGTCAAGTGTGGCTTTAAGATAATGTTAATGCCTGGGTGGTGCCTGTATCTCAGGTAGGTTGCCTGTCCCGTAAAATAGACCAACGCGAAGCCCGCGAACCACCCCTCGTCTTCTCGGCAGGGGTGATTTCATCCATAAAGAGTAACAAAAAAAAAAAAAGAGACTTTCTTTGCTGGTGTCCGCATTAAAGCCGTTGTTAACGTCTTTGTGTCCTTCGACCCGTCCGCTTGCCCCAGCGGGGACCTGCAGGTCGCGGGCAGCGCGCACTGCGCCTTCACCACCGCGCAGAAGGCGGTGGGGAAAGACAACTTCACCCTGATCCCGGAGGGCACGAACGGCATTGAAGAGCGGATGGCGATAATCTGGGAGAAGTGTGTGGTGGGTACCGCGATCCGGCTGGTTCCTCGCTCGTGGGCGTGCGAGTGCACGTGAGCCGCGCGTGCGTGTTAGGTGATGTCGAGTTTCTCATTAATTCAGGTGAGAGACTCCCAGCATCATCTTACATCTTTAACAGCCTTAAAGCTTGATGTTGCATAGACCTTTTGGCTTGCTTTATTTCCATATCCTTAACCACTTTGCAGTGGAAGTGGGGACTCCTGCATGGGGAATTCGAGCCTGCTGACGGAAGTCCTGCTTTTCCTAGACCTCAGCTTTCACGGGCCGGGAGGAACAGAAATCTCTATTGTGTTATTTAGGCCACAGGGATAAGGTTCAGCTCCCCCAAATCCTGCTTTTCGCTGAAATTGCAGCCTTGTCTCTGCGTCGCGCCTTGCATTGCGTTATTATTCTGTTTGATCTTGCACGTCTTGTCTTGGAGGCTGACTCCCACTCTGGAATAACCGAGTGCCGTAAATAGGTCACGGTGCAAGCTGAGATGGGGGATAGGAAAAAAAAATGCTGCCTGTTTTCAGTGCTGCCAACAGGAACCGGTGGCTGGGAGCGCAGAGCTGGGCACGGGACCACGGGAGCGCGGAGCTGGGCACGGGACCACGGTGCTGCAGAACCGCCGCGACGGGACAGTCTGATCCCAAGTAGCAATGGGATAAACAGAGCGATCGGCGGCAATCGCTGCAAAAACGCAGGCTTGTTTCTGGGGAGACCCTCGTGCTTCCCCTTCCCGAGCCTCCCCCCCTTCCCGTTTCCCAGGTCTCAGGGAAGATGGACGAGAACGACTTTGTGGCGGTGACCAGCACGAACGCCGCCAAAATCTTCAACTGCTACCCCAGGAAGGGGCGGGTTGCCGTCGGCTCCGACGCCGACTTGGTTTTGTGGAACCCCAAGGCGACGAAGATCATCTCAGCCAAAACCCACAGTTCGGTAAAACAGTTTTAGAATTATCGTCTTTGAGCTGATTTTACAGGCAGAGGACGGTAGTGAAACAGTGCATTTCTCCAGACCAGAAAGATTAGATCGTGCACTGGGAGACGAATAGTGAGGATAAAATGAGGAAGGACCTTGCGTTTCAGTCTTTAAAACCGAGGTGATTACAGCATCCTTTGGGTCCTGTAAAACTGCAGCCTTTTGGAGGGCAGGACCGCAACCGAGGGGCGGCAGAGCAGAGACGGCACCCCGCTCTTGCAGGCACTGCAAGGTGGTTTGATGTGCTCACTGTGGGCTAGAAAAACACCTCTTTGTAGAGAGATTCATATGTGTCTTTTAATGGTATGTTATCCATGGTTTTCTGGGTCACTGACATCCCCAAACTGGTTTCCAACAGGAGCCTCAGACCTAAAGCTGTAGCTGAAAGCTAGGGGTGCTTTCAAGGTAGTATCAGTAATGTGAGAGCTAATTTAAATTAGGGTAGAAACTTTTTCTGAAAAATGTGTTTTCTTTCACCAAAATATTTTTAATTGAAGAAAATCATTATTGTGATTGAAATATTCAATTGATTTGTATTAAAAATGGACACAGATTGTTTCATCAGTCCAGAAAATGCACTTTTGCTCTTTGGAAACACAGCATTTTTTCACTGCAAAGTTTGCTTGGCTTTTGAAAAGTTTTTTTTTTTTTGGAAAAGGTTGTTAGTGATAGTAAAGGGAAGATTTGGAAAAAAGGCATGATTTTGCATTTCCCATATCATTCCCATTTTCATTTTTATTTTGGTAGAAGGCTTGCAATATCTCAGAAGAAAATACAAGAAGTTCTGTGACCCAAGGGGGAGTTTGAGCAGAGCTCCCGGGAGTTCTGAGATCACGAATTGGTCACTTAGAGTAAAAATTTAGCTTGCTTCAGGAATGCCGTGTGTCTTTTGGGCACGTAGTGTGTTTTGAGCATTTAGCTGATCCATTCCAGTTTGCTTTAGCTCATCCAATTAGGAGAACTTTATTATTCAGAAATAAAGGGTAAATAAGGGACAACCAATTGTGCAAGAGGAGCAACGTACAAAAACACGCGGGTGTGGGGGCTGCAGCTGAATAAGCCGCGACTTTCTTTTCTTAACTCTTGAACTTATTTAATATTCTGGCCCTTTTTCCCCAGACCGTGGAGTACAACATATTCGAAGGCCTCGAATGCCACGGGGCCCCCAGCGTGGTCATAAGCCAGGGCAGGGTCGTCCTGGAAGACGGGAGCCTCTTCGTCACCCCGGGCTCCGGCCGCTTCATTCCTAGGAAGACATTCCCGGATTTTGTTTATAAAAGAATAAAGGCGAGAAACAGGGTAAGGAGAGCTTTTTATTTGCAACAATCCTGTATTTTTTTTGCAATCTCTCTGCGTTATTTTACTGCAGCCGCTGTTGCGTTCGGTGCTCAGAGCGAACAGGCGAGCGGAGCCCCCAGAAACAAGGATATTACCTGTCTTGCTTCTTTTTAGGCCTTGGAAATTTGTGATGTTGTCACATTGCTTTGGCGTACTGCTTGGCACTTTAATCAGCACCACCTATCGCTTTTGAATAGGCAAATCCTCGCTTAATTAACTCTAAAATAAAAGCCAGACGCATCGTGTTCACACACGCTCACCACGCAGGCAGACCCCCCTCCTTCCCTTTTCCCTGTGTATTTTGGATGTCTTCATCACACACATTGCAGATCAACGCAGACCAAAAACCACTAACCCCAGATCGCCTGTAAGTGCACCGGCTGCATCCGTCTCGCTGCACCGAAGCAGCCGCTTCTCGGGCCCGTTTGCGGGACGAGAGGCCTCGGGCTGCGTATTACAACCAGGTCGCACCCAGGTTATCTGGGGGAGCAGCAACTCTGTGCCGTTTTCCAGCAGAAGGGAAGGAGTCGGCTAAAGACAAACTCTGGTACAGAGGGGCTGCAGGTTGCTCGTCTCCCGGATAAATGAGAATTGAGTGCCAGCCCCGGCAGCCCCTGATTTAAGTTAATTCACCTGGACAGGCACATTTGGCACTTTGCAAACAGCCAGGCAATCTGCCCGTCCTTCACTTGATCCACGATTTTACAAGAGCTTCTGGAAAAAGCAAGGGTCAGGAAGAGCGCTGAAAACTACTGGAACGAGTATTTTCTTTAGAGCATAGTCTGCATGAGGAAGATGTGCAGCTCATGCAATTTTTAGTTTGAAACCCAGCACTTCTTGCCTTCTGAGCAGCTCCCTTCTGGCCTTCTTGAGGTTATCCGGTGGCTTTCAGGCCCTAAAGCCCGTTCGGGTGGCCTCGCCGTGATGGGAGGCACCAGGCGCCGGTCTGCACCGGGGGACGGACGTCTGGGTTGCTCCAGGTGCCCACGAGCGGGAGAGCCCGGCCCGAAGGCATCTTCAGCAAGGGGCCGAGTTTGGGCCTGCGGAGCAGGTCTGTGCAGCCACGCTGGGTCCTGCCTGGCCGCCCGCTCCATCCTGCCAAATTCTGTTCTGATCTGATCCTTTAAATCGTAGCAGAGGTGTTCTTGTTCTGCAAACTCCCTTCTGAATAGTCCCAGGATGGAGAACACACAGGACCAACACGATCTGGCTTCTTAAAGTACTGATCTTGCATAATTTATACTTGAAAAATGTAAGTAAGTAGTGTGTAGGTTAGTTTTAGTTTACAAATGGATCTTAGAATGTGTGGAAGATATCTAATGCTTAAAGACTATCACTGTGTTCATAAACATCTATTTAAAAGCCCTACAACAGAAGTAATCTTTACTTGAGTTTGCAAAAATGTAAAACTTGGTCAATAAATTGATCATTGTGATTGCATTTAAATACTAATTTCATTAGGGGATGCAAACTACTGAAGCAGACAGTAAATAAGCAAAAAACAAAAAACCCTTTTATTAGTTACCATTTCTCAAACCAAGATTTCAGCATTTTGCAACAGTCAGAACACAGGATAACCTGGGTTTTCAGAGAAATAAACACAGAAAGTCTGGGATTTCTTGCATAAAACGAGGGTTTGTTTCTTATCCCTTTGTCGCGTCCCATCCTCGTGCCGAGGAGCCTTGGCGCAGCGGCACCCGCAACGCGGCCGCTCACCGCGTGCCCCTCGCTCTGCCCCTAGCTGGCTGAAGTCCACGGCGTGCCCCGAGGGCTCTACGACGGGCCGGTCCACGACGTCACGGTGGCGGCGAAGGCGGCGGCCCCCGCGCCCGCCGCGAGAGCCCAGGCGCCCGCCGTGCGCAACCTGCACCAGTCGGGCTTCAGCCTCTCCGGTAAGCTGCTGCTGCTGCTGGGCAGCCAGGCGGGTCTCCTGAAACGGAGGAGTATAAAGTTACGGGACAGCTGTTTAATGTTGCCCAGAGCAATAAAAAATGCAGGAATTGAGGCAACCCAAGCTGTCCCAAACCGCGCTGCAATAAGGCGATGTGCAACGTGCATTGCAAATACCAGTGTTTTGCACAAGCAGTATTTTGCAAAATATTTTGCAAAATATTTTGCAAAATATTTTGCAAAGTATTTTGCGAAGTATTTTGCGAAGTATTTTGCAGTTTGTGCGCCTCAGCCGGCGGGCTGACCGCTGCGCCTCTGCTCTGCCCCGCTCTCCGCAGGCTCGCAGGCGGACGACCACGTGGCCCGGCGCACGGCGCAGAAGATCATCGCCCCGCCGGGCGGGCGCTCCAACATCACCTCTCTGTCGTAGCGGCCCCGGCGCCACCCGCCCTTCCTCTTTACCGAAAATAGATGAAACCGCCCCAGACGTAGCGCTCCCCGCGGGCATCCGCCCATTCCCACCCCGGTAGCTGCCCGGGACGTCGTCGGTGTCTGCATGCGACCGCCCAGACGTAGGTGTTGGCGTGGGCTGAGCCCTCCTGCCGCATAACCCCTATTATAAACGTCATTACAACCTCTTTTTACGACAACCTCTTTTTCTTACACCCTCTTTTATAACGGTTATTACAACCAGTTTATTACACTTAAAGCTCTGTACAGTAAAGGCACGCATAGGTGCCACCGCAGTCCCCAGACCTGTGCATGCACCTCTGACCCAGTGACTCCCTCCTGGCCCTTCTCCGTGGCTTTCAATAAAGTTTGTTGGAAAACGTAGAGGTGGTCGATGAATCTTAATCTGGTTTTGTGTTTTCCTCCTTTGTTTTTTTTTTTTTAATGCATTATGGTTTGTAAAAACAATTCATGAATTCTGTTTCTATACTCCTTTATTAATTTTTATTAATTAATAATAATGGGTAACTCATTATTAAACTCATTATTAATTTTTATTTTTAAAAAATTCGTTTTTTTTTTTTTCATTTTTCTGTCCCGCAAAGGACATTATGCAGAAAGCCCAAGTAAGGCTGACGTATTTATATGCCTCGTTACTTTATTTTTTTTAATGTCGGGAAGAGTCTTTGTAGATGCTTCCTACAGTGAAATAAAGCAAGCTAAAACATTTTGCCCAAAACAGTCATAAATAAGTCCAAGTATTCAAGCGAGATGAAAGAGAAACACCCGAGACCTCCTGAAGTTCCCCGGGCCTTTTTTCTGGATATATAAAATTCAGAGCGGCCCAGTAAAACGCTGGCAGGCCGGGAGACCCAGCGCGACGCCCGGGCCCACCTGGGCATCCCTCCGACGGGATCGGACGTGGCCATCGCGGCGTGGCTGCTCCTCTCCCAACGGCTGCCAGGGCGATGCAGGGTACCGCTGCCGCGAGCCGAAAGCCCTCGGGCCACATCACGGCTTCTGACGTGTCCGCGGTGCACGAGCTAAAACGGACAGTAAAAATATTCAGCATACCAACCTGCACATTAAATGGCTACAAAATGCTGTTGATGATAATGTCCACAGAGTTTCTGTGAGCAAAATGCAGTATATGCATTGCATTGCATTGCATTGCACAGCACAGCACAGAGCACAGCATAGAGCACAGCATAGCAGCCTCGTGCTATGTCTTGGCTGTTGCACCAACCGGCGTAACTTGGATGCTAAGCAACCGCGGTCTGCCATGGGCAAACAAGAAATGTAATTACGGCGCAAACTTCTTACAAGATTCAGTGTTTTGGTTTTTTTCCTAGAGATCAATAACCCAGAAACGACTACAAACGTTTGGCAATGTTAAAAATACACATTTATTACTCCACATATGCAATGGCTTCTCGCGGTATCTGCAAAAACACAAATCTGTTGTCATAACTTAAATCGCCTTCTGTGACATGGTAGTATTTTTTCATGCAATAAAAACTACAGAAATGTATTAACATAAAATACAAAGATATACTTTACATATCTGATTTCCACTGAAATAATTTTTTAAAATAGCCCACCAAGGCATCAGGATTTCAGCACTGTCCAATGGCAGGTTCATGTTATAGGTGTCTTTGCTATTATTTGACTACTCTCACTCTCTTTTTGGCAAGGTATAAACTAATAGAGAATTGGCATCAAAAGAAACATTAGGGCCTGATCTGGCATTTCTTTTCTAGGCAAAATCCCCAGTGAAGTCTGCAGAATTCAATGGGAACATTTAAAAATATACAACTTTCCAAAACTGTGTAATACAACAGAGGTAAGAAAACACCTCCTGGCAAGGGACCCAAGGAGAGTAACCCACAACGGGGACGGCGGAGACGTTTCACAGCGGGTAACGCAGCACCCTGTATAAACCCGTCATACAAAAAATACACGTATTTAACTATTTATATGCAGAAAAATACCGTATTCTGGTCCTCGCGGAGATGTCAACCGGAGCCAGCTACCGACACGCTTCAAGCTCTGCGTTACGGGGTTTTGCAGCAGTAGGATTTCAAGACTTTGCCACGAGTTTTGCTTGTACCTGGGGCTGAATCCGGCTCTAAAGCCAGGGGATAGTCGAGGAACAGTGCAGAGACTTCCCGAGCTAGGTGTTTTTAGCAGGAGCTGGAGATACCAGTGTGGCCAAGAGGCGACCCGGCCGCGCAGGGAGGCCCCACGGCAGGGCTGGAAGGGCTCCACACATTACAGCCCATCACGGCTTTTTAGCAATGAAGCAAACGTACCTATTTCTTACAATTTTTCCCTTTTAGTCACTCTTTTCTTGTGATTTCTCCTCCAGGGACTATGCACAAATAGGCACCAATAAAGCCTATTCCCCGCGTGGGTACTAGTGAAGTCTAGCTGCATGCATTACTTAAGGTCGAAAACGCGTACTTAAATTATATTGCACTCACGGTGTCCGTAATACACACCACAGCGATCCTCAGAGTTACGACGTGTCATTTGTTCTCACTGATTAAGAGTTAGGAATAGATTTATGCGAGGCAGGAACAGGAGTTTTCCAAATCACGCGTCCCCGGGGAATATTTGGGGATTTCAGCAGCTCTTTCCGGGCCGCCACCTGAACGCTGCTTTTACAGATTTCAATGAAAATGGGGTTCTGCACAATTTCGGCCACTTACTAACTTCCACATAAAACTGTGGAAAATAGATGCGCTGTACGTTTTTCTGTATAAAATGGTTTTATACTGGTTATGCCTTTTTGTCTCACTAATGGGAACTGAAAACACAGCAAGATTTGCCCTGAAAGAGGGTGCATCTGTTAAAAACGTTTCCCACCCATTTTCGCCTTACGAATATAGAGTAAGGATACAAACGCAGCAACCTCCTTGACGTCTGGTAGCAAACGGATTTGGATAGTTTTGACATGAATACAGTTATAATCAAACCTATGAGCATCACAACAGCTGTATGGTGTGACAGAACCAGTGGCTCGTTTTTAGCAATAGGAACCGAAAGCCACTATACAGCAGGTTAAGCAACCAATATCGTAAAGGCTCGTTGAAGCAATAAGAAAGGCAATATTCACAGCTGGAACAAAGTTCGAAAGAGATCTCCTGTCTTATTAAGAAGTTAAAACAGGTGTTGGTAAACTATACACAGTGCTTTCGCTTTACATTTAAAATAAAGTAAATCGAAGGGTGAAATAAGGTGTTCCCCTCTCCTCTAACTGAGCAGCATTTTAAGGCCACCCGCTTTGTTTCCAGTAAAGTCTGAATATATGATAAATCGCATCCTCCTGACCTGAGCAAAGAAACAGAGCCATCCCATCCGTTTGCACAGCTCCTTGCAAGTCATGGTCACCGTGTGAAGAAAGCAAATATTTCAAACACGTTTTACACGTTAGTTACACCGTTAGCCACTTCCCGGCCCAGAAGGGCCCCGGGAGCGCGCGAGGAAGCATCGCTTGGCGCCGAGCTGGGGAAGCAGCTCTGAGCCGCGACCAGCGAGGAGGTCGGGGCTGGGAGGTCCTGACGCGCGCGACCAGACCAGAAGCACCCGCTCAGCCTCTCCCCACGCCCAAGGATGTAACTCGTTATTGTGTGAAAACCATGTGCAGACCGGCAACCTGACACTAAGAAAGGACAAGGAAAGGAACGGATCTACTTCCTCCGACGAGTTGCATAGCAAGTATCTTTGCTCCCGGCAGGAAACCCAGCGTGCAGAGCTGGCAGTCCACGAAGCCCACGAGCGCAGTTCTCTAAGAACTATCTGTTTGCTACAGCTTTGCAGGACGGGTGTGTCAGCGCTCCGGGCGTGCTCGGGTACCGCCCGCGCTACTCAGCGCCACCTGAGAAAGTCCCCGCGAGATGCGCCGGCCCGCGGCCCCGCGGCCTCGCCGCAGCCCTAGCTGCTGCCCGCGGAGGAGCAGACGGAGCTGCACATGTTCAGGTTGGAGTTCTCGGACTCGGCCTCCGTCTCGGCTTCGTCGGTGGTTTCGGGAGGAGACACGGACTCGCTCGTCTGCTCCTGGCTCTTCTTTAACCTGCGCAGAAAGAGGAACGATGCGTTGCAGTTTCCCCAAAGCAAAATATGGCTAGACCTGGGTAAATGAGATGCATGTTTCCAGATGGGTGAAACCCACACACAGTATGTAAAAAGATCATTACATGGGCTGAAACATGAGTGAAACTCCCCAAAATGTACTGAAGTCCTCCACAAGTATTTTAAATCCCACAAGTTTCCCACCAGTGCAGCACATTTTGTTTCACAATAATCACTGATGTTGTCTCCCTTTCCGTAAGGATTCCCTTTTACACAGCTGCAGCACCTGGGTGCACTCAGCCCACTGAGCCGAGACCAGGCATCCAAAATTAAGCCCCTGGTGAGCCCAGCAGCAGCACTTGTCTTCCTAGGGTAGTCAGGAAAAAGAATTTTTCTGTCCCAAAACACCCCCCACACTCACTTCTCTCTGTTAAAAATGACGAAATCTTGCTGGATAGCTTCAAGGCATTCTTGGAGATAGTCATTTTCCTGTTGAAGAAAAAAAAAACGTGCATAAGAAGTGAAGTCCTATTTGCATGTCGTTGCTTTTCTGCAGCATCGCAGCGCTTAAATCTGCATGCACAGACTGTGCTCAGCCGCCAGAGACTTCAGCCTAAACAGACGATGAAAATAGCACAGCTTGATTGCTCGCACGTCGTTTATTGGTGGTTTGTTTCATTTGCGGTGTGCACAGCTTTCCATCTCACACAAACAACATATTTATCTGTATAGTCTGTTTGCATAAGCACTATCTGTTCGTATCCACGAAAGTCGGCCGGGGGAGGGACCCAGCCCAAAGCTTGTGCATTTAAATTCTTGAAGGGATAATGCACAAACCTGCCAGCCTGTCCCCTGGGTGGGACTGGCCGCTGCGGGACTGACCGCTGCAGGACTGACCGCTGCTCTGCGGCTGTTCGCGTGCCAGCCCTCGCGAGAAAACGCCCATGTGCAAGCAGTTTGTGTCTTCCGACTTTTACCTTTCTTTTATTTTCTATATCACATCCACCTACATGTGGAGACCTCATCTAAAGTCCGACACCGTGACTGCACCGTGCCTGCACAGCTGGCAGAGGTTCCCCGCTCCCGCGCTCCTGTACATGCAGATTTTCTCACCGCTTTCTTCCCGACCTGCCAAACAGCTGCTCTTGCTTTAGTGCCGTGCCCCTCCTCGCTGCAGACATCGCCTATACGCAGTCACCCACGCTCACGCTTTCCACAGCTCCTTCTGCACCTCCGTGGAGCTCCTTCTGCACCAGCCACCCCGTCCGACCCCGGACTCCTGCCCCTCTCGGGCGCAGGGCAACACATCCACCCCTCAAAAGCCCCAAGAACTGCACAAAATGGCTAAAAAATACCTAGCCATCCTGGAAATCATGCCGTACGTCTTGGCATACAAAGTGCCTTTAACCGTCTTGGCAGCAAAACCCCTGAGAGTTATGTTCAAGTTTGCTTATTCTGACTTTTCCCCCGGCTTCCCGATTCAGGCTCCAGCCTTTTACAGTAAGTCTCATCGATTGCAGCATTAACTCCCGCCGAAGAGGGAAGGGATCCGTCGCAGCTGATCGCGGCAGACAGCAAGCCAGCAAAAGCCTAGCAGGTAATTCCTGCTGCTTCCCAGCTAAGGCACATTCTCATTCTCACTGGAGGGGGGAAAATCTCGTTCCCTTATTTTGGGACTTGTACAGCTAAGCGAGGTAGGCAGTACCGAAGCGGGTGTTTAGGCATGGCAAATATTCCCTCCCGTAGGCCTTCCCTCGAACATCAGTTTCGTCTGCAAATACCCCTCACAAAATACCGAGTTTTCTCCAAGAGCAGATACCTGCTCTGCTTCCTAACGAGACGGTTTTATTCCAGGGACGCGTGTGTTCTGCAAAACTGAGATTACTGCATCCATCCTCCTCGTGACATGAAAGTGCCAGACTTTCACAGCAAAGACAAATGCATCCTATCTCCAGCCCGATTTCCCAAATATTGGGTTCTCTCCAGAAAGTACCTGCGTCTTCACTTCCTTCAAGCCCAAGTATTAGTTTCCTCAGTCAACACTGGGAATTCAGAGTCCATCTCAAACTAATCTGAGAGTCCTACAGAGCTGAACAGGCTTATACAGATGTGAAACTAAGGTGACAGGGAAAAAAAAAGGAAATAAAGAAAAAGGACTCAACTCCCCCAAAATGAGGACCGACTGACTGCGTGTTTCTGTGTGGCCATAATCCCACGCTTGGAGAAGGTACTACGACACAACCCCATCCCCAGCTACCACAGAAACGGGCTAGTCCCTCCCAGGAAGGTCATCACCGTTTGGGCTTTTTATTTATTCATTTATTTAAGTTTTTCTCTTGACCAGTGTGTGCCTGGATCTCTCTTTCTCTCCTTTCATGTCACAAAGCATAGATTAGTGTGGAAGAGATTTACCAAACTTATGTAAGACGAACATTTGGTTGTCAGGATGATCCCATTTGGCAAATGTTTTCATTAAAACAAATCTGCACGGGAAGTCATTGCCACAGCAACGACCCACCCCCAAGCTCAGCACCTCCGCCTTTCCTTGCATTGGGTGTTTCTGCAGAACGCACTTACGGATTGGGAACTGTCTTTGCTGTTATCCCTCGACTTGTTCTTCGCAAGCCTCTTCTTCTTTTTATGCAGGGGTCTTGACTCCAGGATCATCTCCTCCAGCTCGAAGGTCGGGTCGCAGTGCAGGCGGCCTTTCTGTTGGGTACAAAGACACCACAGGTGGATTTTGGCCCTGTAAGAGATTCTCTCTTTCAACAATACATTCAGAAATTGCTTCCAAGTCGGGAAGCCTCTGCTGAATGTAAGTTAATCTTACGAAGCAAACCGATCCCTGGCCAGAGGAGGGAAACCAAGGCGCTCCTTTACTCACATTAGGGACAAAGCCCGGCTCCACCTTCTTCTCGCAGACATCGCTCCAGATCACGCCTGATAAGTAAGCCGAAGCTTGGACGTCAGCGAGGCAGGAGAAACGATGCTCGGGGTTCACCGTCAGCAGCTGAAACGACAAGCGTTCCCGCAAGGCTTGAGCGAGAAAGCGAACAGAGGATCATGCCAGCTGTTAAACACACTCACATCGTTCAGCAATACAGCAGAGATGCACTCATGGGAAACACGTAAGCACACCATAAAAAGAATTAAAAAATGTTCTGAAGGTTGACAAGCCCAACGCTCGGAAATTAGGGAGAGTGAGAACTCCGACGAGCATCACTTTGCTTCCTCCTGCGCCTACTTGCGATGCGCAGTCTTCCACGGCGTAGCCACACACGGTCTGTCCTTTGGCCCCTCCTCATTCAGGGATAAACACGGGGACAGATATTGCATATTGTAGTTCTGCCTCACTGTGGACCCTGCTCTTTTGTAAAACCATTAGTTTCCTTAGAGGCTCATCATTTCAGTACCAAGCTTCACAAGTCCTGTTTTCAAAACACTGCTGTGAAATGGGAGGATATTACTCTGCTCAGCGCACACAGAAACATAACTCAGACTGATCTCTCAGCTTGGCTGCTCAACTGAGACACCGACTTGAAGGCAGACCTGATCTTTCAAAGATTTCGGCACTGTGCACCACATTATATGTTCAAAGCACGGCTGCCACTGATTTTAGCTACTGCTTCTAGGACTGTTTTAGGTATCTCTAAGAAGGAATTCATACAAGGCTTCCAGAAAATTGTGCGATTAGCATTCAACTGCGAAAAATTGAACCGAAGCTTGATTGATACCAACTTCGCAGCATGTTTACAGACCCCTCCTGTGCTTTCCCTGCTCCCAGCTCACGATGCTGCTGGCTCGTGAGCCACCACGGCCCTGGCGCTGCTTCCAGGAGTGCCGCTCTCCCATCGGTCGCTCCCCACCGCACGTTTGTGCAGCTGGTTATAAAGTCTTGAACTTATGGTATGGAGCTGCATCCCACCGTTACTGCGAGACTGTTTCTTGCAGTTTTGCAAGAACACTTAGAATTTTAATCCAGCCTCCCCAGCTCCCTTCTGGGCATTTGCCAATTTAATGAGTAGCATCTTTGGACTGATGGGCTACGCGGAGCAACAGCCCTACAGAACGCCCACCTAGGACGGCTTCTTCCTTTAAAAAACGACAGTTTAGTCCTAAGCAGGGTAATTACGGATGGTTATAGCCTTTCTGCAGAAAATGAAATCAGCCTTCAGTATTTCTCCAGTGCCCACGGCGACCATCCTAGAAGGACGTAGCGTGCATCCACTGCCCCAGTTGGTGAACGTATTCAGAGTCCAATGAAAACCCAACCTGTGGATGTTTGTGAGCGAAAGCAAGCCAATGTGTGGTGGCATCCTGCTCACAGAAATCAAAACGCAATGCTCCTGACAGCAGCACAGTGAAGCAAAAGCACTCTGATAGCAAAGCCTCGCCATGGCAATACTAATTACTTGATAATCTATTGGGACTAAGAAATGTTCCTTCACGCTTTCTGTTCTGCTGGGCAACAGACCCACTGTCGGCTGTGGCATGCAGCAGTCTTTCATGAGTAACAGCTCCGCTCCCTTTTGATGCTTTTCCAGTTTGTGCTACATAAAAACAGGTCTCATCGCCTTCTGGCGTATTACAGAGTCTAAACACGCTACACAAAGACAGCAAAAACTGCCACTATCAAGTCCCCCAAACCTCGGTACGACCTCCTGTAAAGTGCTCTTGAGCTATATTCAGTTCCAGTTGAAATGATCTCTATTAGCAACTACTGTCTGGATGAACTTTTAAGGTATTTTTTTCTCTGCATAAAGTTATCTTTACCTTTAAAGGTATATTATAAACATACATACACATATACATACATGCACATACACATACATACACACAGATACATATATGTGTGTGCACGCAGCTCACAGCTGGCCCAAGCTGGGCTGGAAGACTTGCACCCGAAATGCGTTCCTGCAGCCTAGACACCTTCCCAGTGGATTTGCTGTAAGTAAAGAAGTAGTATGCGCAGCCCGGCAAGGGCAAGGCAGCGCCTGGCCTTCACCACCGGCTGGGTGCTCCCGGGCCGCGAGGAGAACCGCACCGGGCAATCCTCAGCAGGGAAGACCGCCGCCGTGGCGCCGCAAAGAGAGAAATCCCAGTGATTCTGGAGAGCAGGAAGGGTCTTCCCAGCTCCAGTGGTTATTGATGTGTTTCTGATTGGACATTTAATTTCCAGATGGCCCTTCCAGAAGCCTGTATTCCCCGGCTCGGCCCAGCAGATGGCATTGCGATCTTGCTGAATACTTTTTATTGCAATAATAACTAACAACGCTGCTTCTCATTAACATAAAATCTAATTATGTAAATTGTCCACCCGACGTTAACTTATATTGTAGTCACTTATTTGCTGTCAGCACCATGTATAGCTTTTTTATAGCGTACTGATCAGCTACTTTCCCGAGTTTTCAAGCAAGCAAAAGCTAACCCGCTTCTACAGCAAGTCAAGAACTTTCTAGCTGTAACAATAAAATTAAAGCAACAGACTGCCCCATATAGGCATACATATATATCACACAAATATACATATATAAATACACACAAACATATATATATTTTTTTATATATATATATATAAAAAACCTCACAGACATTTCTAATAACTAAATACACCTGAATCAGGTTCTTCAGTCTTGCAGAACTGAAGAGGAAGCAGTTACCGCAGCAGGGTCAGCAGACACTGACATACCTCACACTGCTATTTCCGTTATCACTATTGCCTTTTAAAGTTGTGGAGATCAAACACTCGGATGCTAAGTGGACACAGTTCTAGGCTACGTAAGAATTTGATTGTTACACCAAAATCAGCCTTTTTCTTTCATTGCTACCAAACATAATGCATTTTATGACAGAGATAAGCCATCAAACAAAACACAAGTTGCAGAGATTAACTTGTGCTTAAGGCTGAATGAAGGCGTAAAGAATAAGTACTATTCAATGTTTCTTTATTTATTATTAATACCATGAAAAGTTTCTCATTAGTCCTGCAAGCACTGTGGCTTATGTACAATTTAAACCATGCCCAAAAGGCTATTTACCTTTCTTAACAGAGCGACCATTTCCTTCGACCATGCAGACGAGTACTGGACGCTCACAGTACTGAAGAGCTGAACTAAAGACTCTACCGGGTTATTGGAGTGGATATCATACGGCCTCTGAGAACAAACAGAAATAGGAAAAGAGATTTAGTTTTCTCTCCGAAGTTCACTAAGGAAGCACAGTCTTAGAAAATCGGCCAGCACAAGACACCTTACCCATCCTCGAAGAAGTTCGTAGGCCATAATTCCCAAGGACCACCAATCAACCTCAAAGGAGTAACCCGTCCCACCGTTCATAAACGAATGGAAAATCTCTGGAGCTAAACGGAACGAACAAAAATACAACAATTTATTCACAGACTGCTGTTTCTTCCTCTTTCCATCACCTATTTCATATAAGTCACTATGTGAATGTTATCATTATTTCATTATATATCATTATACCAGAGCGCCTCGGGAGCCCTCACCCTGCAGAAGCCTGGCAGCTGCCCGGGGAAGGACCAAGCCCCAGTTCTACACAGCCACGGGAGCCAGCGAGGAGATGGAGAGGAAGGCAGGCAAACGCGACACGATCACGAGCGATCTTCTGAGAGCAATTCATTCATTTTGAGAATTTCACTTTTAGAATAATTTGGTTCTGCTGAATGACTTGGTGCATGCATTAACGTGTGACATTAATCCCGTTTCCTGTGACAGATAGGGATCGTAAGCTGGCATGCAGGGAGCGTTCTCTGAACGTAAAATAGAAACGTAACGAGCAGCTATGATTTCTTACCCATGTATGGCTTGGTTCCAGCCAATGCAGTTGCTCTTTCACCATCCCTAATTATTGTTGCAATATTAAAATCTGTTAAATGTGCATGACCTTAAATAAAGACAGATTTCAAGAAGGAATTAATAGCAGAACAAACAATTGCAATGTAGAGTTAGAATACAACATTTTTCAAAAGCATTTGCTATCAGACAGCGTAGCACAGGTGCAGACATCTCAGAACCTAGATCCCACTAAATAGCCCTAACAGACCCTAAAATTTTCTCCAGATCTCAGGCTTGTCATATGGAAAACGTTTAAATGGTAGCTAGCTTTGCTTCTTGATTTTTTGAAATTGAACTTGGAGCTTCACATTTTGAATAATGGCCATTTAAAATATCCAGCTTTTTTCATCCTACTTGGATACTCTACATTGTGTTCCAAGTTATTTGAGCTGAGATTCGCAATGATTCTTCCAAGGTTTCCATGGCATAAACATATCAGCTGTCAGAATCCATCTAAATCACATGAACATTCAGAAAATCAACAGGCTTCCTTTAAGACTGCAGTGCCTACTCCCCACTTTCTAAATATCTCCAACCCCTGCATGGAGTACTGTTTTGACAGACTAAAATTCAAGGATGACTATGAGAAAAGATTAAAAAAGAAAAAAAAAGAAAGAAAAAAAGACTCGTTGAGTCTTATGGGATTCGGAGCTTCAAACTTGGGACAAAAACAAGTCCAAGTTTAAACATCCAATTTTTAACCATTTGGAAAACTTAAGTTCAACTTTAGTCCATATGAGTGAACACGAGGTATATGACAACACTGACCCAAGGTGCAGCACAAAAATACAGGGATGCATAAGGTAGTGAGAAAAAGAATTGTGACAGTTTAAGCTTGCACAGCTTAAACATTACTAAGAAGCCTACCTTGGGAACTAGTAACCTACACCAGCTCCAGCGTTTGGTCATATTGACATACCCAGAACCTATATTTAGCAAAGAAGACAATAGGGAAATGCTATACTAAGATAACGCCATGGTAGCATTGATTTAAAAAAAAAAATCTGGAATTGCGTTTGGACGAAAGCCATTCAACTGCAACTACCTCCAAATCTCCAGAGTAAAACTGTATTGACACTCTGCGCATAACACAGCAGATTTGGACCTGCTAGTCCAAACGGAACCAGAACAGTATTTTCCAAACCCTAAAACTGTATCTAGAAATCATTAAGATTTTCTGAAAAGTGCTGGAACACTTTCTCTGTTTCTACATTCTCTGTCATCGGGACAGAAAGTGAAAATTCTAGGAAAAAGGGGGGGAAAGCATGAAAAAAAAAGTCTCGTTACCAAGCTCTGGAAAACACCTACTCCTCCTAGATCTGCAGCCCGGTCTTGGACAGCCAAATAAAGGCAAATTAGATAAACGCTCAAGTGATAGGATATTTTTTTGCACAGATTGAACATCTCCAAGTCTTTTACTATAATATTTTTGAAGACGCGGTTTGCCTCACAAACAAACTATAGGATCAGGAATAATGCGCATAAGCTGAAGCAACAGAGATTTCTGTAAGACATCAGAAAAAATTTCTAGCAATAGAAATAGTCGAACACATGGGTAAGCTGCCTAGGGAAGTGACAGTCTATCAATGGGTCTTCCAAAAACTTTGCAAGACAACTGGAGGTCAGGAACACCCAGGCAGAGCTCACACTGCTTGAAAACATACGACGTGACTCCTGCTACGTGCCAGCCTGGTTTCCCATATTTCCTAACCACCGTCCAGAGCTGGCTTACGGAGCAGCCAGAGCAACCGCCCGCGCGCTGGGCTGCAAAGGAAGGCACCGCACTGCTGGCAGCCGCGTCCGAGTGTGATGGGAGGACTGGCTGATCCCACTGGTAGCATTTATTATTCCCCACTGATGAACACCCTGGCAATGCATGGAACAGCTTCCTACGCTTGGGGAAAAACGGCTCTCTGAGCCAGGACCACTCTCCTTCCCCACACACCGAGGACGGCTGAAATACGGACGGGCTGCTATGGGAGTATGTAGTGCAAGGTGTCCGCGGCTCCGCCACGACATCCCTGCCTGTCCGCTCTTTCTGCAGAGAAGCTGTCTGACGGCTGTGAACTATACACATGAAAAATCACGCTATCTGACCTCAAAAGAGCCAAAGACACAGGTACACATGAACAAATTGTCGAGCAGTTGATTAGGAATTACCACTAGCCAGTCTGCGTTCAAGTGTCTTCCCCAGATCAAAGACACTCTCCGTGAGGTCCTTGAAAGAGATTCTGCACAGAGAGAAAAACAGACCTCCCTACAGTCCAACCTAATACAACAGGATTTTCACTGTGGGGAACACCACTGTTCTTTAATCCTTTAATTCAGACCACGCTTCCAACACAAACAAGAATGCTCTATAAAAGAGACCAGCCATGGTGCAATGCGCTCTCCTATATTGCTCAGATGAGTTTTCATAGATTCCTTATATTGCAACCACATCAAACTAATGATTACTTCAAATACCTTACGTAATCTGAGATGAGCGATTAAGAACAAAATCAAATACGAGCGTTGGTAGGTAAACAACTAGTCTCAAAACTTGCTTGTGGGTCATTATTTTCAAACCAACCTGAAATACAGAAAACCTACCCAGTCGCCATTCTTGAGGCTATTTTCTTCTATCTATCAGGCTGCTCTGAAAAAGGTGTGTGAATCACAAATCGTTTTGTCCTATTGCTCAAAATCTTCTCTTTCTCATTTATGCTTGGGCATTACACCCTGCGCTGTTTTCTAATAAGCTTCCATGCAAGCGGAAGCTTTGGATTTGATGAGCCTGTACGATAAAACTTGGTTTGGAGCCTGCCATCCTGAGAGATTGTGTCCTTGTTTTGCAAGTTCTGCTACAGGAACAAAGGTCAATATAGGACCTCACATGGGATCTCGCCTGTGGAGACCTCCGAGAGCCACTATCAAGATGCTCTTAGTGAAGGTTTTTGAACTTAGTCTGGCTGGCTCAATCCAGATCTCGACTCAGAAGAGTCCAGATCAAGAAGACATCAAAACTATCTTTTTTCCTGCTAAATAAAAGCATATGTTCAGACCACTCACTTCAAAACTCAATGTTTTTCCACACTGTAAAGCGCTGTATTTCTTGCATGGACAAGCTGTGCAAAATAAGAGGCACTGGGGCTACTAGTGAGAGGAGAGGTAGACTGGGGGTGAACAGAGTCAGAGGGGTTATTGAGGAGGGGGGTCACGCACCTCCCTTTGCAGTTCAAGGCATACATACGACCAACCAAAGACCAAACAAATAAAAGGAGTGGTGCCTTTTACACCCTTTCTCCAGATAAAAAGACACACAGTATGTGAGACTAAAAAATCAGTACCTTGTACGAAGGAGGCAGAAAAAGCTAGACAGATAGCTCCTACCTTGCTCATCAAGGAGAATGTTGTCTGGTTTTACATCTCTGGAAAAAGAAACAAGGTTATAGTAAGACGAAGTCTCAATCACATTAAAGATGCAACTCAACAACAACAAAAAGCAACTTTTTGTCTATCAAAAATTAGAAAGATACAAAACAAAAATATCCTAATATGAGATAAGTCATTACAGTATGGGCTAATAGAGATACTGTGATCCACCTGGGCATCACACGTGGGCAGTGCTGGGGCAAAGCCAGCTTCCAGCAGCTCCGGAGCTGCCCCGGGCTCTCTCGGGCTACGGATCCACGTGCTTCTCCGCGCTTGTCTACCTACGCGCGCTCGTTTTCGGGAGCTCGGAGGAACAGGCTGGGTGTTACCTGTGAATGATGTGCTGACTTCGGAGGTAGTCCAGCGCCAGAGCCATTTCGCAGATATAGAGCTTCACCGCTTCTTCCGTAAACTGCACGTTCTGCTGCAGATGGTAGCGCAGGTCACCGCCCAGCAGCAAGTCCACCACCATGAACATGTCCTCCTCGTCCTGGAAGGAGTACCTGCGGGCACCGGGGCAGTGAGCGAGCCGCCCGGCTCCCGCCGAACCGCACAGGAGCTACCAAATGAAGTCAGGTGTTTTTTCTCTCTCTTAATTACACAGCACCTGTGAAAAACTGCAAACATTCCCACCACGAGCATATGCTGGCTTCAATGTTTACAGGTTTTTAATTAAGCAAACATAATTCAAGATGCTCTCTTGTTTTTTAACCTACCGCTATCGGAGCAACGTCTCCTTTGGGGAGGCAGCTACCCCAATTAAACTCGTCCCCTCGCCCTGCCCCGTTCTTGCTGGCGTCTCTGCTCCCAGCGCTCGGGTAAGGATGCTGTAGTCACATCAAGAAAATCCTTTAAATTCTACATCCCAATAACTTCAAGGAGTGAGGTTTTAGGAGCTTCACTTCCCAAGGCACCTAGGGTTTGGGTCAACTCTTCCAACTCTTCAGAAAATCGCCCAACACGAACGGATTCCCGAGCCCTCATTTCTCAGGGACGGGGTTATTCCAAGGCAACTTCTCTGCACAGCTGGAAGCTTTCCATCACCCCTCCTGCCCTAATGTGTCCGTGTCCAATCTATCTATTCACTCTTGTGACAACGTTGTTATAACGTTTATCCCGATCTATGTCCAAGAAGGCATCATTTTCCCTCTCAACCTTCCTTCTATTATGCTAAAGATGCCTTGGCTCAGCCTGGGAGTCGGCTCCCTGGCTGCAGCGTCGTTGCCTCCCCCGTTGCTGTCGAAGATGATCTTGGTGCTCGCACGGCTTTCGGTCCTCGCGGAGAACTGCAGAACAGGCCTCGACAATCTCCTCCTCGGCCGCAGAGCCTCGCTAATGATGTGTACAGTAAAAATCACTGTTAAAGCAGCTCCCGTTGGCTGCTCAGTCACTCAGCAAGAGCCGTGCCGTTCGCATTTACGCTTTACGAGTGAGTCATCTCACCACAGATAAAGTTTGGAGCTTTGCTAACGAGTTATTTCTGCGTAACTTCAGACTTTCGCTTGTAAAAAATACGATAAACCTGTACTTAAATTATCTCTAGATATTCTGAAAATGAATTAGAAAACACAAACGCTAACTTAGCCATAAAGACCAGAAAAAGAGCCTCATATTTATTGTAGAGTAAAACGCCTCTATAAATTGGAAGTAGATTCCAAGGGAGAGTGACAGCGGTGAGGATACGCTACAGAATAACATGCGATTGTTATATTTGGTTACAGCATTTCTACGGAAAGAATATGTGGGATTGTATAATACTTATGAATCACACGCTTCTGCTCTTATCCCAAATGTATGCTCATTCTAACTGCACAAGCTGCAAGGGAAACATTTGCGAAGAGAACAAATTTTCTCAAAAATTTCATTACCTCCTGAAAAAGTTAGGTGCAATTGTTAAAATGTTGAAAAAATCCATGTGCACTTTGGCTATTCTGGAGTAACCAAGGAACAAAAGGTATGCGGGATATTATCGACTTGGATCCCTTTACTTTGGTTATTATACTTTTTGGATTTTTTGAGTGTATTGCTGCTCATCAAGCTGCCTGGAAGGCTGCAGCTAGCGAGAGAGCAAGCGGACGCCCGCAGCAATGCAGTTACCGGAGGTTCGGTCCGTCCCGCTGCTGGCGTGCAACTTCCTGAGCAAAACTGCTCCTTTTCCTGCTGTGTCTTTCTGAAATCAAGGAACCATTCACAAGGGACTACTTCTAGCCTTAAAAACACATTCTGATAGTGATATGAGCCTTGTAATCTCTGAGGTAAAACCATGTGCACTGCACATGCACTTCATTGCATTTTTTACACAGTTTGTTTATCCACTATTTTCCAGGTAAGCGCAGCCTTTATTTTACAAGTACAATTTGCTCCTCTTAACAGTAGGGAAGTTGTGGCTGTAAGGATTTTAGGTAAACTGAAAAACTGCTGGGCTGGAAATACTGGCTACCTGGCTCGATTATACTCTCTAAACCGCAATACTACATACCAACTGCAACACTACTATACGCACAAGCTTGCGCAGCTACATGCAAGGCGCTCGGGAAATACATGCTAGGCAAAATTTCAAGCCATCCAGGTCACATTTCTAATATAGATAACAGAGCACTCTTCTTTTTCCTTTTCCATCTGCCATCCTCTCTCCATTCAATAGCAGCTCAAATGTTTTCCATCATTTTTCATAAATGTCACTCTTCTTACGGTCTGGGAATGCAAGCTATGAATTACTTGTTTCTGTAATCTTGCAGCATGTCATACACTTGCTCCTCTCCCAGTTCCTTCTGACAGTGTTTGTTAGGTTTTTGCTGGCACAGAATCGGTGTTCGGCGTGCTGGTCTCACACGGGGAACGACGATGGGTTTTCTGTGCCACGCGAAGGTGCTCCTGGGCGGAGAAGCCAGAGAGTACAGGGGCCAGCCCGGAGCAGGCATCAGGAGACGATCGTGAACCAACAGCCAAACACTCACTCAAAATTGCACAATTATCGTAGGATTTACTGCGCCATTTTCTAAAATCTGCAAATGCGTTCACATTGTGAAAAATTTGATAATGATACATCTGAGCTCTAAAGTAATGTATTTTATTTGACCAAGGAACCTGTTCTAAAGACCTGTGCCATTAGTTGTTCTCTAGCAAAAGGCCAAACACCTGATAATTTGAACAGATCATGTATTTTTCTCAGAAGCAGATCACTAAAAATAGTAGCATTTCAAACCGCTCAAAAATGGCTTGATTGCAGGTGCAATGGCAAAAAGCATACTATTAGTGGATAATTTTTTAGCATGTCATAAAAAAAGTCTCATACCAGGTTAAAAACCTAACAAATATAGTTAGTCCATAATCCTTTTGAAAAGCATCTTGTCTAGGTAGTTACAGTAAAATACGATAAGAAGTACATATCGCTGGCACCCCTACACCACATTAACCCCACTTTGGTGTATGCCTATGCAGTAAGTGGTCTTTGCAGCGGTAGCCGCTCTTGGGGCCGGCGGGTTCCCGGGGGCCGTGCGGCCGGCGCTGCCTGAGCCGAGCGCGCCCGTGCCCGCCCACGCTGCCGTCCCCGCAGGGGCTGAGCACCGCTCCGAAAGCAAGGCATGCTTAAAATCCCCTTTAGCAAACGCTAAAGTCTCCGGGAGAATTAGGACCTATCTCAGAAACGCTCTTTGCTGGACACAGTGGTTATGCTTGAGAGCAGTTCATTTAATCTATTAGCAAATCTCTGTGAGATTGAGTCCTTAGAGGGACTGGATCTTTAACACCTGTATAAAACACTATATATTTTGTATAATCTTTGCATTAATAAAAATTATAAATCAACATCTCTGAAAAATGCTAGTTCCTTTGGATTTCCCAAAGTATAGAAATACTTCGCAGTTAAATTGGCCGGTGGTGCCTTAGCAGATATTTGATATTGGTGGATTTGCAGGAAGGCTTGCTTAGAAAAACAGAAAGATTTTTTAATGGAAACAGATAAGCTAAGATGTTTTGAAATGCTTGATGACACAACGCTTGGATAGCTTCTGCTTCAAGCCCTGCTTCCTCCGCTACCACCTTCCAAAGCATCAGGGATTTTTATCGTAGCGACTCACTGGACTTCTCTCACGATCTCGCCGAGGTGCGCGAGGACCGGCAGAGTTTCACCTGATGCGCGTGCGGATGCACGTCCCGAGAGGAGACACTCACCAGAGATTCACCAGGAACACGTGCTCAATCTCCTGCAGGATCTCCAGCTCCCTGAACACGTTGCGAACCTCATCCCTCTCAATGCACTGCTGCTTGTTCATGTACTTCATGGCATACATCTTCTCGGTGTCTCTCTTCTGGACGATGCACACCTAAAACACCACAACAGGGGGAAAAAACAAAAGATTTAGTCACGCGAGCTATAGCCTCACTCATCTTCCAGGCATCCGGCAAGCAGCAGTCCAGGGCCTCCAAACTCCAGCAGCACCAAGGGTCACATCTCCATTAGCCATTTAAACCCATCGTCACCCTGACACGAAGAGTCACGATTGCCCCAACGTGCAGCACACATTGATTTTGGGTATCAGAGAGGTTAATCTGTCATCGGGCCCCACTATCCTGCTCTGTTGAGAAGTACAAAACCATTGGGTTGAATATATTTCCCAACTAATCTTTCCTTTGGCGCATCTCCCTACGATTCTTCTGAGTACTAACGACACTTTAATTACCAAGGTAACTGTTTTTAAATGAGCTAATGAAAACTCTACATCTGGTATAATTATCTCTGTCCTCCTTTAATTATCAGACATGGTTATGATGACAATGTACTGGATAGATTTTCTCTGAAAAAAAATAATTGGGCGTTTTGGTCATGCAGCCCTCATTTGGAAGAGCAAACTGAGACTGACCCAAGGTGACTTCACACAACTCATTGGAGAGAAGATAGCATTTCTACAGCCCTGGGAGCAAGCAGAGAGGACGGTTTGTGTAGATGGCAGAAAAAGCCACAGACGAGACCTAAGCCACTGAACTGCTCCGCACTTCTAACACGCTCCCATTAATAACAATTTGCAAGTGCTAATGGCACATAATGTAATATCATCAAGGACACATTACAGCAGGAAGGTGACAGAATAATAGGTGGTTATCATTAGCCAGACAAAAACATCCCAATTAGGGGCACACACGGAAATTACGGGGATTATTTTGCAGTTGTCATCACAATCACTATTTGAACAGAAAATTATGGATTTAAATAACTACCCGCACACCTCAGGTTGAAAGGATTACTTCTCAGACGGCTTGTCCTAAACAATTTTAGCTTGAGTGAAGTCAAATATAGCCCAAACCCAGGCTCCATTCACAGACAGAAACTGCAGCTCACGTCAAGACAAGCCCGACCACGCTGGCTCATGCGGAGCAAAGCAAGGGGAGGGCTGAAGCGTGGCTCTCGCTGCCTCTGGAAATGCCACGCGATGTGGACTGCGTCCTCGGCCGCCGGACCAGTCACCGCTAACGCAACGGTGACGGCTGGGCTCGCGGGCCAACCACAGTTACCACCGTGGCCAAAGAGGCTCCAGAGCGGCAACGCCAAAACCTCTCTAGGCATCTCCCAGCTCTTCCCCTTCTGTGCTGGTCTGGAGATGGAGGTTACGCTGGTAGGGTTACAGGGCTGATTCATCACCGCGTTATTGCCGGTTTTGTCCTTCGGTGGGTCTTCGGTGGCAGGCAGCAAGGCACACGGACCTTCTGATCCAGCCACCGCTGGCACTCCCGTTGCTGGGCATGGACACCAGAAAGGTCTCCTTATCTCCAGCCTGAACTCCTTTCTTTTCAACTTACGCCCATGATCGCTTGTCCCATCCCTCGCCTCTGCGAAGAGCCCGGCCGCGTCTCCTCAACGGCCCCGCTCAGGCCCGGGGCACTCACTGCACCGTGCCAACGCCTCTCCCCTAAGTTCCTCTTTATCAGCCTTATTCCTTCTCCGTATTTTCATCAGATGATTTCCATCATGCCTCTTCACTTTCATATTCCTATTAAAAACTGCTTCGTGCTCTGTAACAGTACAGTATACCACTGCCCAGCAAGCTTTAATCATCGAAGAGCCATCTTTCAAAAGCAAACTGAAATACAATTTTCAGTAAAGCTATGAGACTGTAGGAAAGCAGCCCATGCCAAAGGCTTCTTGTGGTTTTCAGCCTTACCATTTGCTGAACCAGTCAGAGAGCCGAGCAGCGATCAGCAGCAATTAACTGAAGCGGGAGTTAGAACCCGCATCAAGATTTCTGTCTTGCAGAAACGCCAACGTAGGTAATATCAACGTACGCAGGGCGGTGATGAATGTAAGCAAACAGGAAAGAGACCGGGCAAAGATTTAAAATATCCATAACAACAAAAAGCCAGAGGCTTTATCCTGCAGCAGTTAGGGTTTGCTCTAGCACGCGCGAGCAGGGTGGCTACACGGATTAAGATGCTGCTTTTACGATTCTGGCATACGAAGCATTTAACACATGCTCTGTGTGTGAACGCCGAAAGAGTCATCTGCCTTGAAGACAACCTTCTGAGACTAATTTTTCCAATAAAACCTCCTATTTTTAACGTCAGCGTGGCACCAGGTTTCAGCCTCTGCTTGACCCCTGCTCCGTTCAAGACAGAAGGTGGTCAGCCGGGCGACGCACGGCTCTGCGGTCGGGGAGGCCGAGCTCCAGGAGCCGAACGAAACTGCTGGGCGTCCTCTGCGACCGCGAGAACCCAAACCGAGCACATGACAGGGTCTCCCGAGCCCCGGTCCCCGCGACCTGCACTGCTCCCCTCAACCACACGCGAGGGTGCAAAACCAGATCACCTACAGCTGCCAGAGACCATCTACAATACAAAAGCATACCGTAAAATCCCTATTCAGTGCAAATTAATAAAAATGAACTACCTAGCCCAATTCAAAGCACCAGCAGGATCTGACTTCTGCCTAAAGCAGGCTAAACTGGTTGCACATTTAAAAAACGTGTGAAGATAACTTTATCTTTTATAATCTCTTTGAGCAAAAAAGATCTAACTACATCTCTTTAAAACATGATCATTGCTATATAACTTCTCTAAAACAAGCCTGTGAGTAATTGCCATCCAGACACTAAGCAACATTCTTCTCCGATTTCAGTTTATTTCACATTAAGGCTAGAAGTTCATTAATTTCTCAATAATTTTCTTTGGTTTAGGCTTTTGTTTTTAAAGAACGAGAAATACAACCAAGCATCATGGAGTTTCTCAAATGAGCGATTCTGACTTGCCGTATCTTAGCGTGTATTGCATTTTATAATAATGTCACTTGCTCCGTGTTTCGCCAAGGGGAGAAAAACCTTGTATAATAAATGAGAAAACGATGGAAGCTGCTTGTACTCAGTAATCAGAATAAACAGGTTTCTGAACTGCAACTGTTGTCATCTACATACCAAATCATCCCAGTTTCAAGCTCGCTAGAAATTTTTGTTCTCTGTTTTCTAGAAAAAGGACTGTGGGAGTCAACAGAAGTCTTCTTCTACCCCAGCTCTGGGAGTCGCAGCGTGGCAGGGCAGATCCACGCAGAGAGAGGGCGGCAGCTGAGTCCTGCCGGCTGGCAGCGTTGGCGAAATCTGGTCCGCACCCGGCCAGGGAGCTGCTCCGCTTGCGGGGTCCGCGTGTAACGTGTCCTCCCAGGGCTGTCCAGCCCCGCGGGAACCCGCGCCGGACCCAGCCGTAGCAGCAAGCGGGCATCTTCTCCAGGGCTCCACACGTGCACTGGTTGCATTGCTACAATCACTACGACTATTAATAGTTAATGGTAATATTAATGCAATTATTGGCAGAGATCTAATGCCAGTCTAACTAATGTAAGAACCTGGTCCGCTCTGTGCTTACCAGGGTGTGACCATTTAGGTCCTCCATGACAAGCAGCTCTCCTTCATAAAACGTCTCTGATTACAGAAACATGGCACGTGCAGAAATGTAAGTGCCCCAACATGCATCTTTCTTCTCCTTCTCTATTCATGCATCTGCTTCTGCAGGAGGAATAAATATCTACTTGGTAACAAGTCAAAGTGTTTTTATTTTTAATTAATCTAGAAGCATTTTTCAAGCAGATCCAGGTTTCATGACAATGTAAAGCAATGCAAGAAAGCAGAAAGGAGAGATTACTTTGTCCTCACTTCTGCATAATAGGGTTCCTCGCTGCACAAAGGAAATTTTTTTCTGCGGTTAAATACAGCCATTAGAAAAAATTGTATGTAATGCTGCCAGATTAGCGATGCAGAAGGCAGGCATCAGCTGGTAGTATATTGCTCAAGACATGGCATATAAAAGATTTAATAGAGTCCCAGATACCCTGAACATTCAGCTGCTGCCAAATGGTTTGTACACAGCTGCCTCTGCTTTTATTGCATTAAAGGCACAAAGGGTTTGGAACTCGCATTTACTATTCAGGACATGAGATATGCATTTACATCCCCCATTTTGCTCTCGCTTTACGAGGCCCCAGACAATGACAATGCCCGTATTGTCATCAGCGCTGGCAGCCCGTGCTCTTCCGAAGCTGGGGCAAGCTAGGTCTCCGCTCAGCTTAGGCTGGTTTTTTGTAAATTTTATGAATTTAGAGAAGACTTACAAGGGTTATTGACCTACATTACATTAAAAAAATAATGGGAGGAGAAAACTAACTCTTGGCTTTGAAATACTTATCTGGTTTTAACTCTTATAAGGTAACTCTTAACGCTTATAAGGTAAGAGTTATCATCAAAACATGCAGTACATGAAGCCTAAATGTACAGACGGTCCTAAAGGCATCAAGATCACTTAGGTCTTCTCAAAAGAAGGCCGGATCACGCTTGGGTAGAGCCACGGACACAACCCAACATTTTTTAAATGGTTTTTTTTCCCCGTGGTTTCTTGGTACACTCCCAAAGTCCTTATGCATGCCACGCTAGCCAGAGTGGAGGCACCGAGCACACGTAGAGCACCTTACAAGTACCTTTAACAAGATTTTTTTTTAAAGTAGTCTCAAACATACAGAAGGAAAGAGATGAGCTTTTTAACCAAACTGGCTAGTATTTGATAAAGCAACTCTGCTAGTTGCAACATTTTTGTCTTTAAGTTGATTTTGATTTAAAGAAGAGTGAAAAAGCAAGAAACGCCTTGCAGGAACAGCGGAAGACCAGGAGTCCTGGCCCCCAAACCATGAAACGAGAGCTGCCGAGCTCTGTACAGGCTGCGGACGGTCACGGGGAGCACCACTTACTCAGGTTTCTACCTGTAAAATACCACTTTGTGAACTGTGGCTTAGGATGTGCATACTACTTACATATCTGAAGCATTCCACAAAAAAATCAATGAAATTCCTCATGATACAGGCAGGCGAGCTGCTCCTCTACAACGTTCTTCCATGAACCATTAGAGCAGCCTCCACATTTTGTGTATAAAGTTTGTTTTCATTGCAAAAGTAGTCAAGGATTTAGCCTTAATTTGTTTGCCTTTCACTCTACACCCAAGCGATTTTAGCCATTGACGCGTTGCCTTTCTTGACGGCAGAAAAGTGGCTGCATTGCTCTCCCTGCCGCTACCGCTGCGTCACCCCGCGCAGCCCGGCTCGTCTCCCTTGGCCGCAGAGCTGTCCCCGGGGCTTCCCATCGCCAGGAGATTTCGTTCTCTGTCGCGCTGACAGCAAATCCATCCCTTTAAACTTCCCCAATAATTGACAAAACGCCCAAACGTCAAGCAGGCTGATGCACGAACCGATCTACAGCTGCAACGCTGAATTTCAGATGAAGCGACCGAACTTGCACAGAAAGGCTCCGCCGCGAAGGCTGCAGAATCGGAGGTGGAAATGCCACCAAACGCAGGGGAACGGTGCTTGCGCGCTCGCGGCCCCGGCAGGGAGCTGCAGAGGAGCGAACGCCCTCGGGACTCCCACCCGAGCCTCCTCGCACGGGTGCCAGCCACGTCCTGGATCAGCACGGTGCCAGCAGCAAGGAGGCCTTCTCCTGCCCGGGACGGCGGCCGTGGCCGTGCTCGGCGGGGAGTGAGGAGAGCAGCGTGCCCTCCACCTCCGCCGGGCGACGGCTGGTGCACGGTCCCGTCCTCGAGAGCTGCAGCCGAGTCACCCAAGGCCACCACCGAAGCACCCTTGCAGGGCGTCCCACCCCCTGCCGCAGCCAAATGTATGTTGAAAGGAACAATTTTGTGCTATTTGGATATGGAGGCCCAGGAACAACAGGAACTGCTGCAGAGCAGGGTCCGGTTTCCTCGAACGGCAGCCATGGCCATTGCCGTGCATTCGTTACAACACGGGATGTGGATGCTCAGTGACACAGACCAAGACCAGGCTAACGAACAAACGCAGACGGAAAGGTCTCTCTGCAAAGAGACTCAGCGCAGGGGTGCAGAGCTGGAAAGCCAACACGGGAAATGCCGAGGAAATACTGGGGCGGGAGCCGGGCCTTACTCCTTACTCCCCTGCATCACTTATTGAGCTATTTCTACAAGAGTTATTTCCATTTTCCACCCAATCATGGCATGAGTTGGAATGGAAATAGCAGGAATTTAGGTGTTTTTGGTGTCCAGGTGACTCATAAATTATGCTCTTTTTTTGCTAGAACTCTTTTTTGCTCTTCTTAATTCAGGATACTTTCCCTGCTCCTCTATATTTTTGCTGTTTCGTATATTTTTCAGTCCAACTTACTTCCTATCTCTCAGGCTTCGACTTTTCTCCTTTTAGAAATCCCATAACTTTTTTCCTGCTGATTCTGAATGAATCCAAAGTGCTAAAATCCCCACTCAGACTAAAGGTCACCTACTCATTTAACAGATTGGCCTGAGTTATCTCCAACTAATGATAATGAGACAGCACAATTGGTCTGCGGGCTCAAACAAAAGCAAGTCGTCTGCATTCCAGGCAGCATCTGTGAAGCTGATAATACTTGAGATTGCTTAATCCCTGCTGTACAAAGATTATTTTTTCCTTCTGCAAATGCAGATGTCATTCTGAATTAAAGACCTCATGATCCGGTCCTCTGTAGGATATTACTGCCACATCAGATGCAAATACCCACAGTGAGGTTCGAGAGACCTTCCTTTCGCTTTTGAAATGCGAGTGGTAGATTTTCGTTTTGAACCTTTTAATGGCTCCTAGTTTTGAAAGACTAGACAAATGCACTGCAGTCCTTGCACGCATACAAGCCTTACTGACTCTGGCTGACGGCCATCAGAAGCTGCAGTGTTCAGACTTGGATTTCACTTATTTTATTTTTGGAGTAGAGGTCAATGCTTAGCATTAGCAAGCACTATACATTGACATCAAGCACCTTAACCCTGCATGATGATAGTGAACCAGAGGCAAATTCTGCTCTAGTTCATAAAAACGCTTGCACGAAAACAGTGATTTATCCTCCAGTTTCTGCCGACTTCCCCTGGGTACTGATGTCTGGACTCCTAGATGTGGAAAACCTAATAAACTCAAATTAGATATTCAAACGGTTTAAATAATCCTCATATTTCCCGTTGTCCAAAGAAAAGCGCTGCAAGTGAGCGGTCACTTCTGGGAAAGGCCGTGACTCGGCTGAGGCACCGCCAGGGCTCCTCTGATGCCAGCGGATCAGCAAACACCCGGCGCAGCCGTTTTCATCCCTCAGACATAAACCAGCTCCCACGAAGTCATTAGACATTAACACAGCCAAAGGCACCACCAGAATTTGGCCCTAAACCTTTACCTAACTATGGAAATATCAGTCACCTCTGATATCAAGTATTTTCTGTGTGAACAGCCCAGGCATCAGATGCTGCCCGCAGGTGAGCATGACAGCACAAAAAGCATGAAATATTCTGCAAAAACCACAGTGCACTTCAGTTTCTCAGGTTCGGCACGCAATAGTGACTGTCACGCCGGCTTAGGTGCCAGACACAGCACGCTCGGGCAGCGTGACGCACATCCAAACGCTGGTCTGAGGACCACGGCTGGGGGACCTCGCAGCACCCACCAGCGGGGACCAGAGGAGGGTCCACTCACTCTCCGCTTTTTGCCTAGCAGAGCCCCAAATCCCTCCCATTTCCCAGAATATCCCGCAGCGGTGCTCACTGCTGTGGCCAGGGGAAGCACGTGGGCCCGCTGCCCAGTCTGGAGATAAACCAGTCGATTTTGGCTCTGGCGGCTTGGTGTACTTCTGTGGTACCACTAACCTGGGATTGCCCGGGAAATCATTCTCCGGTCTGGTTAATGACCTTTGATTAGTCCTTCAGGAACAGAAAATAAATGCTATTTACCTAAGTCTGCTCACCCTCAGTGGCTGGTATCTCCGCCACCCCGAGCAACTGTCCTCAGCAATCGACATCTCTTCAAAGCCGCTCTATCTCCTCAAAAAGTGAGACCCTCCGGTTTACTGCCCACTTACCGTCACACCACTCGGGTGACGCTGACGCCGCTACACCGTCGCCGGGTGCAGCGAAGCCCACGATCAGCCTGCAGACACACTCCGAGGTGAGGACCCGCTTTCAGAGTGCGGCTACCAAATTTCAGCCGTGTGGGATGATGTTTTTCATGACGATTGTTTTGTTTCCACGATTTTTTATGCGAAGCCCTAAGCTGTCATCCTGCTTGCACGGCTGAAGCTTGAAATTTGAAGCATAAATGTAAAATTGCCCGTGGCACCCAAAAGCCTCGATGGGCTTTGGGACTGCCGGAGGGAAAGTGTCTTCATACAGGGAGAGTCCCTCCGCAACCTCTCCGTGGACGCACGCTGCCAAAGAAATGAGAGATTTGTGATCTCTCTGGCAGAAAGAGCAAAGTTGTTACTTCTTGGGGATCAGAAGCAATGAAGACGCACTTACGGCTGATGGACGAACAACTAGGCCTTTTTCAGAGAAGGGGGCTCAGTGCTGACCACTGGATTTGGGGCTAGGAGGAAAGACTGCAAAACCAGAGACAGCAAATTCCTCTTTCTTACAACGAAGCGGGGATTAGTTTTTGTTTTCTTGCTAAACAGAGTGAGTTTGTTAAGCAAATGAAGATGGTAAAATAGATATGACAGCTTAGTGCAAATTATGCATTACACATTCTGTTCCCGAAAAAGCCCTCAAATACTGATTTTTAACGAGTTCATCTTATTTAGACCAGTCTTGTTCTACGAGCTCATCTGTTAAACTAAGAAAGGCAATAAACTACTCATTTCTCTGAGTACATTCATGCTTGAAAAAGTGGCCATATACAATCAACTGGGATTAAATTATTGTTACAAAGCCTTCGAAGAAGAAGAGTTGGAGAGGACTTGATTTGGTAATTAACTTCATAGTGGGTAGAGTGGAGATGCAGCATCCATAACTACGCCGTCCTATCGTGCAAGACCACAGTATCACAAACGCAGAAAAAGAAAAGGAAATACCTATATTGCTTCTGATAAGGAACTTTCTCTCCAACTTCTTAAAGAAGAGTGCAGTTTCCATTAAACCAGAAATAATTCAGTTCCCTCTCTCCATCCCTTTGCAGTGGAAAAATAAAAATACTAGTCTTTTTTGTTTTGTTGAATCCCAGAAAAGACAAAAATCCTGTGAGCAAAATCTTTCTGTGTTGCTGTGAGCCACTGAAGTCAGTGGAGCTCTAATGACTTCTGATCGCAGGACACTACCCGTCTGGACTGAGAAGACCTCCTCATTTTCTACCTCTGACACAGGTTTACTCCCCTGCTCAGGACTGGGCCTAGGAAGGCTTTGACGGCGAAACAGTCAAGTCCCGTGCAGGATTCGGATAAGTTTGGATATGATTAATCATAACTAACAAAACAGTTTGGATATGATTAATTCCATCCATTTGGATAATGATACAAAGCAAAAATTTCTGGCAGCTGTAAAGGCTGACGAACGAGAACACTCTCCATTTCGCAGCTCTCCCGGGCTGCAGTCTGGCTGCGCTTGTTGCCAACGCTGCTCGCTGAGCACTTCGCAGATTTTCTAAACGTGAAAGACCCTGAGATTTGAACCGCCACTGCAATCTGCCCCTCTCCGACGGTGCAGCGCACGCGGCAGTGCAGGAACCACAGGACGGCCGAGGCCGGCAGGACCTCCGGAGATGCTCTGGTCCCAGCCCTGCTCGAGCAGGGCACCTGGAGCAGGTTTTGCTCCAGGACCGTGTCCAGTTGGGTTTGAACGTCTCCAAGGATGGAGACTGCACAGCCTCTCTGGACAACCTGCTCCAGTGTGCAACCACCCTCACAGTAAAGAAGTTTTTCTTATTTTAAGTAGAATCTCTTAAACTTTGATTTCTTGTATTTCCAGAAGTGTCAAGTTGAAAAAAAGACAGGGGACAGCCTGGGAGCGATCCTTCACAAAAAAGATGCATCATCAGTACCGTCTGAGATTGCGGTAAGACTGAACAACGCTTTCTGGCCATCTTTCTGCATTGGGACAATTTGATGCATCTTAGTCGGATATACATAATGCTGTCTTCAAAGCGTCTGTACCACTCGCTCATCCTCTTTTTCAGAGCAGCTCTATACCAATAGCTGAAAACACAATCTTGCCAATTATCTTTAAAAATTGAAATCAATTATCAACTGCTACCAGAAAAGTAATAAAAAAAGATCATGTTATTTTGTATATAGAAACCGAAGGCATTTGACACAGCCACAAAATGCCCGTTCCTTACTTTAAAGCAATGGCTGATGCTATTTAAAAGCAATCTTTATATCCATTTTGTATTATGATTGCTTTGATGGTAATTGAAATACAATCTCTGCTTGGTAATTAACATCTGTGCAAGATTCCTAATTAAAAAGATAACATTAATTTGTTCTACAGTTCTAATAAACATTAAGGATAAAAACAGCTAATCAAAAAGCTTTTTTTAGGCAAAGCCAAGATAACAAAGCTTCAGCTGTCTCCCACGTATGTTTTCAGAGAAATAATTAAAATATCAAGGCTTCATGAACTGATGTTCTCTGGCAAGCGGCTGCGTGACGTTCTGCCAGAAGTGCGTGGCTGTTTCCATAGGACCATCCACCAGTTCGGTGCCCGGCAGGGAAGGAAGGAGGAACCGAATTCTTCCCCGGCAGCATTTTGAACAAACCCGACTCCGAGCTCTGCTGACACGTCGGAGATGGAGGTTCTGCCAGGTGGGAAGTGTCTCCGCTCGCAGCAGCGCTGCATCCCCTGCTCACGCTATAGCTAGAAGGCTTATCAATTACTGCCAGCTAACGGCTCCCCGTGGGGGACTGCGGTGAAGGACACGATACTCGCTCTATAAATAATGTGGTTCATCTGGAATCAGGAAGCTTAATTTTCCAAGTCTTCCTTGTCCGGTCACGGTCACAACCCCTGGGGCCACCAGCAAATGACCTACACCGAAAGCATCTTTTGTCTTCCCCTGATGCCACTCGCTTAGTCTCTCTGACTGTTTCGATCTGCCTAATTTGCCTGTTGGTTCCCCAGGAACTGTCCTTGACGAGTCAAGGAAAACATCTCCTATAAAGGGGAGAAAAGACCTTGAGTTAGAGGCTGTGCTGGGGGACAGCGAGTATCAGGTGTGAAACACGGGTAATCGCTGCTGAAAATCACCTCACATTTATCAAATCACCTTTATCAAATCAAAAGCGTTCTCAAAAAGGCAACACTGCGGTTGACTTTCTGGCAAAAGCAGCAACCTGGCAGCTGGGTACCGAGTACCTGGTTATCCTGACCGACTCTGCAGTGGCTGCAGGCGTTTTCCTCTCACAACACCCAGAAATGAGAAAATAAGGAAGGACAGAAAGACCGAAGAAGTGCTGGTTTGGGGACAGCTGAAAGCGTAGCTTTGGGGAGCAAGAAGCTATACAAATTGGCATGACAAATGGGGAACAAACAATTAAACTGATCACTTCACCGCACTAGCGGTCACGAGCACACCCAAAGACACAAATCCCAGCCGAGATACCCGTCCCGAGCAGCCGGACTCTGCTGAAGTGCCGTAACGGTTCTCAACCCCCCTTGCAGAGTTTTCACTGCTAAAGTCAGCAGCGCATGAGGATTTTGCAGCGGCAAACAAGACCAGAAGGTCTGCAGGTGTCATCGGGGTTCAACGTCCCCGTCAGCTGCACGTTGTCTTTGCCGAGTGAAGGGATTTTCCGCAGCGGGATCAGGCAAACCGAAAGGGTGTCGATCCGGGAGGCGAAGGAATTCTGCACAAACCGGCCCAGGTTCCTACAGACCAGGCCTAACTTTGATCCAGACTCTAAACGCATCCTAAGCAACTCCCAGAAGTTCCCCCAACTGCTTAGTCCCACTCGCAGCTCCAAATCAGGTACTTTCCAGTCTCCACCGCAAAGGGCACGTTCTGGGAAATGGGTCTGGCATAATTGAGAACAACCTTGTGGCACCCTAATTTGGACCTACAAAAGTTGTTCGCTGCCCCACAGCCTCCGAATCCGCAAACCGGCAGACGGTCCCGGCCGCACCGCCGGCCGCTGGAAGCAGCGGGGAGGCTGCGTCGCCCGCGGCTGAAGACAAAGCCGCCGCGATCAGCACGGAAGGGTTTTGTACAAAACTCGCCCACGAAGCACACTCAGAGGGGACACGCTGCTGTAATACTGTCTGATCCTGAATGAAAACGTACCTTAGAGCAATAAAAAAATTGTCATGGCTTTGATTATGTATCTTCTTCAATCAGAAGTTGTTCTGGGAACAGTTTTGACAGCCGTGTCTCTGGCAGCGTTTTCCCAGCCATCCTCTCTGGTACACAAAGACCCGTTTAAGCGAAGGGGCCATCTGCAGCGCTGAGCTCCGCGGCAATCTGCACAGCAACACGAGACGTTGTGCAACGCGGACGAGCGAGCCATGGCGATGCAAACGCTGCCCCGGCTGCGGCAGCGGCACTTCTGCTCCCGGCCACGTCTCCTCCAGCCTTCGGCCGTGCCTCCGGAACGGCCCCGGTGGAAGGCACCGCGCGGGGCTCCCCTGCACAGCGCAGCTTCCCTGCATCGGGTGCATCCCTGTGCGGTTGTCACCTCTCCAAATACGCTCGTTCCTCGCACATCACTAAGTGCTTCCAAAAGCACATATAGCAAAATAACACCATTAACACTTCTAGGTGTCATCTGCAAACTGCTGCTCTTGCTTCCTTTAAAAGCAGGTCCAGGCCAGACGCAGAGGCATCTGATAGAGCTCCCCAGCACAGACGGGTGCTCCGGCTGCATTTTGGGGAGGTTTTTGTGGATACCTGCACCTCCGTGGGCTCCCGACAGGGCACAGCAGCTGGGACACCAGCGCTGGACCAGCTCACCGCCAGCCTCTGCGACGGGCTCTGCGCTGCGCACATCTGGGCCTCCTCCGCAGGGAGCGGCGGCACGGGGACCTGGCCCTTGCGGCCGGCCCGATACCCCACGCAGATCTTCTGCCCATCTCTCACACTACATTTGGGAGGTGTAAAAGCTTTATTTCCTGCACTCCTAAAGAAGTATCACCCAACACTTCCTTCCAGACTATTACTCCAGACTAACCGACGAGCAGCTCTGCATCCTAAAGGTCTCGGGAGCAGGTCCGCAGCACTCTGAAGAGCTCATCTGCAACGAAGGGTTTCAGCCACCTGGGACCATATTATAGCTACTTCTCCAGTATTTTATACAGCAAGTATTTTAACAACATAGTCCCTGTTTCAGAAACAAAGGTCAAAATCAGGACGCAGCTACGCAGGTACAAAGGGAACAGGAAGGTGTAAAGTTGCAGTGAATGGGAGAAGACTGATCTTTAGGAGATACGCTCCAAGGCCAAGTTACCAGCTTAACAAATCTGCTTCCAAATCTTCAGTTCTGGAGTTTTTGCATTTTTGATTCCAAATATCTCACCATGTTTCACTCCTTAAGAGTCTCATTGAGTCTTATGAATATACCTTCTCCCTGCTGAAAGTTATGCTCTATCACAAAATTGATCAAGGGCTTGTTTGTCAGAACACCATATATCTTTAAAATCCCTTTAATTCAGTACTGCTGTTTGCAACAGTCAAATTCTAATAGTACCTCATAACACTTTTACACATAACAAGCCTGTTTGTGTTTTCACGTTGTGTCAACACTTCCACTAAAAATCCACTTTTCAGTTGCTTACGTTAGAGATGAAAACCTCTTCTGACCTAAAATAAAAACTGTTGTTCAAGATTGCACCTCCCTGTGCAGTACATCAGTAACTTTAAATGCATATTCTTAAAATTCTTAAAAATGTGTTCATATTCCTATCATCTGGGGTAAATTCGCAGAACTCCTGTAAAGTCAACAGACGCAGAGTTAGTTACATGATCTAAAACGTGGCCAGCCCTTTGTGCACCAGGGAAGGCAAAATACACCTAAGAGTTATTTCAGATATAGTTTGGAGTGTGTTAAAAACAGATTTCAAAACCAGACTTGCACATATTTTTTTTTTCAAAATGAATCTTATTTCTATCCTGCTGTTAATGTAAATGGTATCTAAAATGTAACATAACCAGCACTAAATCTGTCTCAGGAAAACCTCTCATTATTGGCATCTGTGTACAGTAAGGAGGGAGCTGATTTCTTCTTTCTGGCATCTATCACAGGATTGCTTCCAATTTTCCTGCAAGAATTCATGAGCGGAGGGAAATAGAGAATGTTACTCTATACTCTCCAAATCCTATGATTTAAAGCAATTTCAGCTGGTTCGGATTAAGCACTTCCTTCTTGTGTCACACTGGGGAAAAAAAAAAGCCTAGTCAGACCGTAAGCGAAGCTTCTATAATCAGTTTTTGGATTTAGGTGATTATCGAACCTGCCAGGCAATAAACAGCTCCAAAAATAGGTAGACTTCTCTATCTCATGAGAGACATTAAATAAACAGGAAAAAATAAGGATTGGACAGCATATAAACCTAAGAAACGAAAAGAAAAAGGAGCGCTTTTCTTTAGCTTTGCTTGTCCTCTTTCTCCATCCTCTCTCTCCTCTCGCACGCCAGTTTCCTCATTTTATAGAAATAACAGAGAGTCGGATTTCCAGGAGATTTCTGAAAATCTGTTATCTTTACTAAGTTTTAAAACAATGTTATGGTAGACTGCTTCCCTGGTCACAGTCTTGAGCAAGTATCCTTGATGTGACACGGCCCAGTAAAGAAAAATCACACCATGCTGCAGAAAATGTTGAAGACACGGTGAGCCATTTCTCTGCCGTTTGGACAAATCCAACCCTGCATCCAGCTGTGTGTCCGGCCCAGCAGCACTGCTGATTTACACCAGAATCTGGACCCCTGGCTACAACTACAGGCAACATTTTTTTTTCTGTAAAAAAAGGGAAAACTACAGCTGCCTACGGTTGATGTACCTTTTGACTAAGTCCTGTATTTGGAGTAATCTTTCCTTATGACCGTAATTAGATTCTGCACAGTTTTATACGGCTGTCGAAGGGGTAGGCCAAATGATTTTTTTAGTTACACGTTTGCTAAAACGTGAGGAACAGAGAGAAATCTAATTATTTCCAATGAAGAACGGATGGCTTTCTTTAATATCTGAACATAAATTAATGTTGAAGTTTTGCCTGATCCCAAGGCAAAAGCACTCGCTGTGCTGTCAGGAAAAGCTCATCGCTCATCTCGAGAAGCTGCTGCCAGGCGCTGGCATCGAGAGCGAAGTGCTCTAAAGCCCTGGTTCACGTGCCGCAGCTGCAACGTGCCTCCAGACACTAACGTTTCCATTTTCTATGCTGAAATTAATAAATAGAGATAAAACTTTTCAACTAAGAAAGAAGACATTTGTTTCACATTGCAAAGCTGAGGAGCAATTAAAGGGAGGTGTGAGTGAAGAGCAGAGACGCAACAGAATTCTGTTCAATAAATAATTTCCTTCCTTTTCCTTTTTAAAATCTCTTTACAGTCCCGAGTGCTTCCCTGAAGGAGGTAAAATTACCAGCCACAGAGAAAAAAAACGCAGCTTATTGCAATTCTGAAGGGTCAACAAGGATAGAAAAGTACAACACACTAGAAAAAACATATTTACAATTATCAAAGCCATATCAAACTTTGGATTTCATTTCAGAGAGAAAATCTCTGGTTTGTATGAAAATGGAAATCACTAAATTGTAGAATTCATCGACGCTTTCATTCCTAATCTTTTACTTTAATTATTTGAGACTATTAAAATAGCTAATATTTTTGCTATCCACATTCTGTATATGAACAAGATGTCTACAGCTTTTCAGTAGACTCATCTGGAATTGCATTTGGATGTTTACACAAAAGTCTACTTTTTCAAATGATCATGTGAGAGGCTGAAATACAGAATTCTAGGTACTCATTCCGTATGTTTGCCAACAAACATGAATAAAACTTAAACCACCACGTACTTGACAATTCTGTGTATACAAATTATTTGCTCTCTTTTCTCACTATCCTTGTAATATCTGACACTTTAAAAGCATTTCCAAAGTTGTTCAGTTCATCTTGTTGTCTTTGGCATTGAAGTTTGCTCTTATTTACTAACATGATCTTAAGAAGTTCCTAAAGTATTGTATTTAGTTGCTGTAAATGAATAACCTTTATTATCCTTCCAGTGAGCTGGGCTGTCTTATATCTTACATTATTCACAAAATTATTGTCTACAGGACCTTCCCTCTAATTGCAAGTTTTTTTTACATGAATAAATTTTTTCTTATTTCTATTTGTATTGTAATCTTTTACTATAATAGCATTTTTAATCAAGTACAGTTATATATTTAAATGAAGTCTAAGGCTACGATTTCCCTACTTTAAGAAAAGGAAGCTGATATAGATGCATATTATTAGAATGATGATTTACTGACAACTCTTGCCAAGAGCTGGTTCCCTCGCCAGCCCACCTGACTTGTTAGAAAACAATACAGCATATTTTATACGAACTGGGTGCGTAACACAGCTGCTGTGTAATACCTACTGTCCTTAGAAGGTTTGAGGTGCGAGCTCTCTAACATAACTCCAGAACTGACTCAATAATCTGACCCAGTTTGGGGAAAAAGAAAATACCAGTCTTGTATCACAGGAACTGCATCTTAGGATAGATGCTTTCTTTCCAATACCCGTCTTTGAGATACTGATCTATGCAAAAAAACCCTCATGTTAATTAACAGATAACTCAGAGAATTGGGAAGAAACCTTAATTCCGAGGATAGCTAAAAAGGCCAGAAGAGACAATAAAATTCCCCAAAGGATCTGGCTTTTGAAAGAACAACTGAAACATGGTTATTTGAGACTCTGCCTTGCGGGAAATGCTCTCAAACTTGGCATCAGGAGCACATGCTCTAAGGAAAATGATCGGGGTCATCTTAATGATGGAAAAGACAGCAGTTCACCATCGGAACAGAGAGTCCGCAGAGCTCTGTCTGCATCCGCTGCTGTTTATTGTCTTCACTAATGACCCTGGTAATGGGATAAAAGCAGCCTCCGGCGCGTCCTGACGACCGCGGGCTGGGGAGAGGGAAGCACGCTACGGGCTAGATCAAGGACGCGCAACAGGCTTGGCAAATTGCGTCTTGACAAAAGAGGGTGAGCCCTGGAGGAGAAATGCTGCGTACCGCAATTAGGCGGGAATAAGCAACTATAGATTCCCCAAGTAATCAGAAGAGCGGCGTATGAAGAAAAATCCATCAAAATGAGCTGGTTAGCCCGAAAGAGAGATGACTGAAGGAGACATAAATCCTTAATTACAGCAAAGGCTGCTGCAAAGTGGAAGAGAATAATCTGTTTTCCATATTCAGGGTTGACTGTACAAGTATTAAACGGCATGAACGCAAAGCTTCCAGCACAGCAAGTCTTTACAAACAGGCTACACAAATATCTGCTAAAAACGACATAGATCATCCTCCCTTAGAGCGGAAAAAGGCTAAAACAACCCTTCGGATCTCAACAGACCCAATTTTATCCGGAGTTTATGAGGAAATAGGGCTTTTGCATCAGGTTGTCTGTTCATCTGTCTCGTTCCTTCCTTCTCCAGCAACTTTTGAACCCAGCAGCCCACTTCAGCCCAGACTCAGAGAAAGTCAATGCCTCAAAGGTAGTGAATTTGCTACAGGTTCTGCAAAAACAGAAAGCCAGGCAGCGAGAAGCCCTAAGCAATGCCTCCCCTGAGGAAAAAGCAGGCAAATTACCGTTGTCATCGTCTATTTGACAACACCCAACCGGCCCACTCGCACCTGTACAGCTGCACAGCTGCCACGCCACGTGGTGGGTTCTGCTGACAGTGTTATTGACAGAAAGATAGACGGGGGAAAGCAGTATCCGACTATCAAATACACTGAAAATCACACGTTATGCCTTCTGCTGCTCAGAAAACAACTTGTTCTGTTGATTTTCTGGACATTTTCCCATAATCTCTTCGCCAGCTTACAGGCTGAGAACCTGTGACCTTTCTCTTTTCCTGCTCTTCACTTCTCTGTTTTCCAAATGCGGAAAGGAATATTTAGCAAAAAGTATAACAAGAGACAAAGAAAGAGCAGGTGCCTAAAGGACAGACCAGGATATAGCTAAGGTGTGGGAATGAATCATTTCTGTCTCTTTCCCCCCAAAACCCATCGATCTTGGGCAGAGAATGAAATGAGAAACAGAGAAGTATGTTTGGACACATCAGGAATATATGAAAAATTCCATTTTTCAAGCGTAGCGTGATATCCGGGACGGTTAGCAGAACCTGCTCCGGTGTGCTCCAGAGGAGGATGTTTCGACCCGGGCGCGGGAGCTCCTCGTCGCAGGCTGCGTGTTCAGGGCAAGGGACTGTGCCAGCCCACCCGCTGCAGTCACCATCCCTGGGCTTCAGCTGAGCTGTTTCCTGCGTCTGCACAAATATTTGGGAACTAAACTGGACTTGGCTGGATTAATTTATTATTTGAGAACAGTCAAACAAATGGCAGGTTTGGGGAAATTTGAGAGAGCAGCAGTCGCTTGTTACTGGCAAAACGTCCCCCTTCGTGCAACACACATGCAGTGCCGATCTCCTTAAACGAAGGCTTCCTAAGGAAGCAGGTAGCCCATGTGACAGAGGTCAGTTTTTCAGGAAGCTCCTTCCAGGCACTCAGAGAATGAATTCATCCGTGAAGCTATCCAGGAGGTTTTGCACAGAGTCAGCAGGTTTTGCACAACTTGACGATTCCGGATTGCTGTTCCTCATCGTTTATGCCATCAAATGGTTCATAGTTGGATTGTCTGACCACCAGCATCAACCGAACGTCCAAAACTCATAACCTGCGATTCCCAAGGACTTGTGGATGATTCAGACATCCAGTTTTGCTTCAGTTTAATCATTGCCAAAGCCTGCATAAAATGTTGAAATATCCCATTCTCTTGTGGGAGCACGCTGCACGATGGCAGGTCTAAACAAAAAGCAGATCCAAATGCTGGTCATGCTTAAGCCACTGAGAGATTTATAATTAACATTAGTAAAACAGGGCACATTTTAACTATAAAAATAAGTGTTTTTTTAACGTTGGTCATGTTAGACTAAAAAAAGCAAGGTTGTTTGCTGCTGTTGCCCTTACTGCCCCTGAAAGCACCAGCAGCCTGTGCTGGCCGTGCTGCTGTCCTGATAAAGACAATAACCACCACCAAAGCCGATGCGCTGCTGCTCTTGGTAGCTGACTGATGAACATAGCTGAATCCGAATTTCTCTTGAGAGTAATGCTTAAAATCACGATTTCCAAAGTTTTCACTCTTCTGCTTCTGCTGCTCTGAATGGGATGGGCAGGGAGGACGAGGGGAAGAGGAACGGCTCAGGGCTACCGCCGTGCAGCTCTGCGCCCTTCACCCATCCCCGTGTCCCAACGCGTGGACGTGCATCTCGCAATGCAAACATCTCGCCCCGAGTGAAAGACTAACTAGCGCACAGACGCTCGGCAGCTGGCGGCAACGGCGCCGGCTCGAGTGCCACACGCTGCCGCAGGAGAAAAGAGCTGGAGCCAGAGGATCCATCCTGGGCTGCAATTACCTTCCTCATCCTCAGATGTAGCAAAGAACAAAGAAGTACAGAGGGAGAAGAGCGAGAACCACAGTTCAAACTACCAGTGCAATCAAGTGCCAAAATGTTCTGCTCTTTGTTCTCACAAATAGAAGATAGTTTATGAAATTCAGCGATGAATTTAGCTCTGGTTTCTTTGTAATCATGCCACGTAACTCCGCTCTACCCTTTCACACTCGGAGTTTTTCTTGGGAGATGCCGTATGATTCCTGCAGGATCTACAGCTTCCTCGTTCTGCAACACCTTCTCCTCCTGCGTTTAAAGATCTTCAGCTCTTCTTCCCCTTCCAAATAATTAGGTTGGCCCTTTAGAGCAAGTATTTATGCCTGATTCAAAGACATCTGCCCTTCGACAGACAGCACACGCTAAACTGGTAAAAGGCCTCCTTAATTGAAGACCTGGAACTGAGGTTGCATTTGTGGCTTAGACGGGGCAGTAAAAGGAAGACGTTGATAGAACTGATCATTGAAAGAAGTCAAAGGTAAGAGCTAGGAAGCATCTGAATAGGAAATAGCCATTTTGTCTTGATGAATACACTGTAATAGCTGTGACAAATAATTTAAGCTGATACAAGCTAAGGGAAGCTCTTATTGCATGGATGGACAAAAGCAGCCTTTTGGTTCACTTTATACAGTTGCTTCTAGCCTAAGAGGACCGCGGCTGCAGCAATGCTGGGAACGCACAACCGGCAAATCCGGCCTCATTTCGGAGACACTGTTTATTGATCGCGTCTGCCGCAGCAACCACCCATCTTTCTGTCCTAGTGCTCCAGACGGTGATAGAGGGTCTGCCAGGCCTTTGGGGGCAGAATCTCTTGTAATGACTTCTTTGATACAACTTCTTTTATAAGCTGTTATGCAAACAGTTGAACAGTGGCGATAGCAGGGAAGGAAAAGAGAGAGAGATGCCTTAATGGTCCGGTCTGCGCTTGTCACATATTTTCATGACCATTTTTACCATTTATTCTAAATTCATAAATGCTTATCCGATCCTATATTGTCAGAGATCTAACTTGGATTTGGGTGTCACTTAAATTGTGATGTGAAAGTAGCAGACACGATAGCTACAGATACATTTACAACATTCACCTGTAACGGGGAAAAAAAAAGAATTTGCAAGACTTCGTCAGACCTTCCTGCTCATTAGGACCTCGTTGCTACTCCCCTTTCGGGCAGCTAGAGACAAGCGTGGGACTCTGACGGGGGATTTGGGGGAGGAAGGGGAAAAGGCCCCCAGGAAGGCTTGGCTTTCTGCCCAGAGCGTACAGGACTAAGCTGTGTCCTCCCGGGAGCCGTCTCCTCTGTGCACCCTGCAACGGCACTGCATCAATTTACTGCCTATAGCGAACAAGGACTCCACAGTCCCCGTGCAAACGCGCCGGGTGGGAGGCACGGCATGGACGTGCTGTCGCCGCTTCCTCCCACTAACGGCCTCTCCACGAACTGCCGTGCCGAAGTCGCGCCCGTGCCCACCGTTGCATGGCCTCGACCTCGGAGCTGAGGAAGCGCTGAGGAAGGTCACCTGGGACCTGGCGAAGCCCCGGGCCAGCTCCGGACACACAAACCTCCGTCTCCTTTACCGCTCCAGGAATTAGCGAAATCGCAGGTCTGCGTTTGGCAGAGGTCAAGCGGAGAGCAGGTTCTTCAAACGAAAATGTGATTACGAGCTCCAAAACACCTCCTTGTTCACAGTAGGTATTTTTGCAGCAACCCCAGGTTTACAAGCCTGCCGGTCACCGCTTGCAGCACGCACCTCTGGTGCGGCGAGAGGCCGTCCCTGCAAGAAGAGCCAGCGGCCGCGGCGAGCCGGCGCTGCTGCTCCAGGCTGCCTTTGCTAACCGGGCCTATTTTTACTGCTGTTTATTCAGTCTGAACGGTACATTTAGCTGGAATGTCACAGCGAGGCTGTTCAGCCGACTCAGTCACTGGGAATTACATAACCCTGTTGCCATAGCAATGACTATGTACTTTTATCTGGCTCTGCTCAGGCGCAAAGTGTGAACTGCCAGTCCTTAACACGGGGCCTCTGCGGCACCGGGCTCTGTCCCAGAGACCCAGCCACGCCGCTCCCGCCTCGCAGGTGCCTTGAAAACTTGATCAACCACGTCGCAACGACATTAATTCAGAAATCGGTTTGTGCCCGAGAAACGCGCGCGTTGCCAAAGGGAGGCTCCGGCCATAGGGATGTGTCACGCGGGGGAACGCGCCGCTTCCGAGCGGGACGAAGCCAGTCCGGAGAGGGAAGACGGGACCGAGCAGGCGTGCGTGGGCAGAGGAGCGCGGCCGGCCGCGGGTGCCAGCGCTGCTGCGGCTGCCCGAGCCTGTTGCGCTGCCAGAATACCACCGCTTTCAGCCTGCAGAGGTCGATTTTAATGTTCCGCTTACTAATGCAGACATTAGTAAGGAATGAGAGATAATTAGATCTTCAAGAAGCAGCAGGAGCTCGATGCTGTGCCACTTAAGTCAATGGGGTTATTCTCACTGATTTAAGAGAAAGCAGGATAAAGTCCAGGTCTTATCACAAGAGAGACAGATTATATATTATATTTTGCTTCTAAGCCTCTGGAATACAAAGAATTTAAAAAACCAATGACAGAACTGTAAATAATATACTATTTCCCACGGACTTTTTTAATAACACGAGACCTTCTGGTAGAATAGATTGGCTTATACTGGTGGAAACAGTTGACGTGCTGCTTTATGCCACTCCTACCCCTCGCAGCTGGCCAGCTGTTCCTGGGGCTGCACAAGGACCAGCTTGCCCACAGAGAGCCAGTGAGGAGAGCAGGATGGAAGACTAAGGGAGCTGTTTCCACGTACATCTCCGTTGGCAAAGCAGCCGTCCGGGTACACCTGATGGACGACGAACACGTGGCTCCCGGAGAAACGCAGGAGCTTCCCGCTGCACCAGCGCGGTCATGGCTATGGGGAACCGGTAGAGTGGTGTGAAGTTGTGGGCTCACCCCCAGAGCAGGAAAGCACGAACAGCGGCGATGGCAAACTCCACCGCGTCGGCACCCCGGCCTCGAGGCGGAGGGCTCCGCTCGCCCGTCACCCAGCCCGGGAGCTGCCCACTCCCCCAGAGCGATTTAAACGTCACGTACTGCTTGGTATTTCAGAATCTCTCTGGAGGTGAAAAGCTTCCTTTCCCTTTTCATTTAATGCTGGCCTTTTGCAAATTAAAAACATTTTGTATTTCATGTGTCAGAGCTGCTCAGAGGCTGCAGGGGAAGGAAAGAAAGAGAAAAAGACTCGTTTGGAAGTGGATCCCGGAGGAAGGCACTAGTTTTATCACCGAGGCCAACAAATTAAAGAATGAGAGGAAGGCAAGAATGAAAGACAGCAGACAGCATCACTCAGCACCCTTTTGTTCTTCGTTTTCAATCAGTTACTACCATTACACTTGCTAGTGACGGCTGATCACGCCGCCAACACACGATGTATAAATAGCAGCGGAGCGCCGGAGCCAGCGCATCCCGGGGTGCCGCCGCCACCACCACGCGCATCCTCGGGAGCGCCGGCCCCGCGCTGCCCAGGGCAGGGCACATCTGCTCCCAAGGCCACAGCTGCACGGCGGCTTTGCCCCGTCCCCTGCCAGAGACGGGCTGCCGGGCTCGGGGGGGTGGGATGAGGGACGGAGCTACAGAATCGCGCTCAGTCCCAGCTCCTCCTACCGCTAAGGAAACAGATTTTTAAGGAGAGGAGTTTTGCTGCGAGTCGTATTATAATGCGGGCTCACGGCAGGAGGGATCAAGTGTGCTGCACCTGCTCACAGCTTCATGAATTAAACATTTCAGCCTGGTTTCCTAAGAAAATGAGGTTATGTGGTTCTTCTGTTCACCCCTACCAACTTTTAAAACCGTTGGCCAATTTCAGCCAAATTTTACCGAAGGACAGAGGTTTCAAAGTTTGGTGAAAATAGATGAGACAACGCAAAAGACAGAGACGCAGAAGGAGGGAAGTGCTCCACCATTAATTAAATCGTGTTATCAGACACCAGGGAATTCACATAATAAAGAAGCTTACCAAATCAGGCTTCGCTGCTACGTATTAATTAAAACAGACAGGCTTTGTTATGGCAACAAGACACTAAATCTTCTGCAGTGTCGGTGAACTCTGATGACAGGAGACAACTTGACAAGGGAACACGACAACATCTCAGCAGAGCAGTAAACAAGGGCATTCCCCGACGGCTCCGAGCACAACCTGGAACGCGTCTGCAAAGCAGGGGGGAGCAAACTGACGGAAAACATCTGACTGATTATTTTGCAGCCCATAAAGGAGGCAGGCTGGCTCAAATACAAATTTTCTCCTCGGTTGTGCACGCAACCTGCGGTGAACTTGGCTACCGAAGTCCGGCTAGCAAAACCAGCGTGCTCCCTGCTTTCGCCTTCACGGTCTAGGGATGCAAGCGTATGGGGAAGGAGGTGTACGAAGAGGGAAGCAGGGCTGTGAATACATAGAAATTCACAGAAATCACGCCAGGTGAGCCATCCTCACCCCACTGCGAAGCTTCGGTGACATACGCGGGACTTATCCTGACCCAAGCTGTAATGGATCAGATCATATGTAAATCCCCTGAACTCCGCCTGGCATCCCATGTTCCTCCAAGCTTTCCGACAACCAGGAAACAGCAGGTTTGGGGACCGCGGAGGAACAAAGGCCATCTGAATACCAAGCTGAGCAATTACATGAGTAAGGGGTGAATTTGGCAAATAAAGCTCAGATACTCTCATAATACTCGTGATGCTGCTCACAAGGCAGCTGCTGGGACCTGCTGCTCCCCTGCGTAGCTCTGGGGCAGCCGGCACGTTTCTCCGGAGGCTTTGGGGGCTCATTCAGCAGGACCGGGCGAAGGGGACGCAGCCGCCGGGCAGCCCCAGAGGAGATGGGGCCTCGCAGCACCACCTTCCTCTCTGGGCACCTCCAGCTCATGGAGAGCAGCCTAGGAGGGGGCCCAAGGGGTCACCAGCGCTTCCTCGGACGGAGGAGGGCATTCCCACCCGGCATCTCCCCTCCGCTTCGTTTCGCCGCTCTGCCTGGGCGCAGGCTCTCCAGTCCTTCACCGCAGCTCCGGCCTCCCGTCCCACGTCCCACGTCCCACGTCTGCTCGCGGCCAGCGTGACGGCTACGACTAACCCGCAGCGAACGAAGGGGCGGAAACGAACCTCCCGCGGCTTCCAACAGAAACGCTAATAAAGCACTGGGTGTACAATAATAATAAAAGTGGGTAGCTTTTACTATAAATGACTGTCTTATTCAGTTCTACCCCTCAGAAAGGCAAGGCGTGTTCTCGGAGGCGTGGTGAGCAGCATCGTGCGCCGGGCCTCATTGCAGCTGACGTTACTATTCACTTTTTTCACTGAAAACTACTTAGCAGCATTTTCTGCTCTGTGATTTTACTCCTGCTGCTCTCAGAAGTCAAGAGCTGGACTGTGAGTTACCGTCAGACCACACCGCTGTTCTGGCTCTTAATTCTTTGCCATTCTCCCTCCCATGCCATTTACTGGTGCCGCACTTACAGCAGGGCAATGTCCAAACACGAAAAAAGCACTAAATAATACCTAGGAGGCTGCATCGGAGGGAGGCTCAGTCTCCAGGTGCCCTGTTTCTCATCCTGTTTTCCTAAGCATCCTCCCTTGGCCACTGGCAGAGGCAACAGACTGAGCTGGATGCACCTCTTCTTGGACGTGCTAGTTATGGTAATGGTGGCCAGTATCCTCAAACACCCCAGTTTTGGTCTCTAGGTCTGACATGGTGAAACCCTGAAGGGTGATAATCCTACCTGCAGCATGAATTCAGCAGCACTGCCCCTAGATTTGCCAGTACCGGGCACACAGCTCAACCGGCCTGGCCGAGGCAAGTCCCTGCCCGCCCGCCCCGCGGACCACGCTGCTCCGGCTGCACTCAGGACTTCCCGGATCTCTGGAGAGCGAGGTCTAGTATTTACCACACAGGCAAAAAAACCACAGACAAGAACAGAAGTCTGGTTTTTTGTTATTCCAGAAACTTAACACAGGTTTCTGCAGCTGCAGCATACCTCGGCGCCTGCTCACAACAGGTTGTGCTAACGAGAGTGCACGCAGAGAAGTGTTATCCACATTATCTACACCGCTTCGATTCTGCCGTCAGCTTCCAACCTGCTCCTAAATGACTCCAGCATAAGAGGATCTTCAGAATGGAAATACAACATTGAGCTACAGTTTCTCAGAGCGTGGATACGAAGAAAGCATCTTCTTTACATTACCACGCAAGCAATTACACTTTTCTTGCCTAGAGGACCTCTTATATCCCGAATAATACTCTATTTAACTTCTGCAGCCCAACAAGACGGTGTCTGAACTGCGTAGGCTTGAAACCGCCTTTTGCTTCTCCAAGCCCAAGGCCACCCGGCACGACGACGCCCAACGTACTGCCACGCTAAGGAAGACAGGAGGCAGGTCCTTCTTCAGCCTAACCGTCCCGTCTCAGTTTAAGCTCATTGCTCCTTCCACAAAATAAAAGCATTTGTATTTCCGATGCAACCTCGACATTCCTGAAGATACAGCACGTCTGCCAAAACCAGCTCTGGCGTATCCCTGACCACGGGGGATCCACGGGGCGCGGAGTCGGGGCGCTTCTGAGCGTGGGAACGAGCCACGGAGGGACAGGGCTGGGACGAGACCCGCTCACACAGCTTCACCTCACACACGCTTCATACAGGGAAAGAAAAAACCAGAAAAAATTATCCATGGTATTTTAACGTGAAGGGATTATGCTTTTAGGCTTTTATTGGAGAAAAAACCTTACATTTATAAAGTTGGAAAAAAAGACAAAGCATAAAACTTGTGTCGAATATCAAAGAGGGATTCAGTTGAGAATAGACTTTAAGGGAATTTTATTGATGGTATATCTACTAGGTGGGCATTTATGACCTTTAGAAAATGGATTAAAGCTTTAGTATACCCAGCTTCAGGCTATGTGAATTATTAAAGCAACAAAACCATAAAGTTAAAGTCCTTCAGCAAAGCAAACGATGTTAAAAATGATCTTTCTTTGGAAAGGTCACTCGAAAGCCATCTTCCATTGAGCTGACATGAAGCCTGCTGCGGCCGGCTAAGCACGGCTCTCTTCGGGGCCTCCTGCACACGCAGAGGTAAAGGAGCTGTATGAAGAACAGAATGAAATGCAATTTTGCAAGAGGAGTGGCTTTATTTAAAAGTAATAAATTTACTAAACAAACTGATTTTCATCTTTGTAACTTAGATAGCTGTCTTCATGCATCTTCATTAACTGTTTATTATATTGACCAATTCAAATGTGATTAAAAAACACAGCTCAGAACAAATTGCAGCTGCAGGGTAAAATCCTGCTAACGAGGCTGGGCAAAACCTCTGGCTAGGGCGAGAGGGCTGAGCCTGGGAACCGCTCTCAGCCTCCTTCCAGACCGGCTTTCCGAGTCACCCTGCGACCGGCCGCTAGCTCCCTGATCCCCGGGACAGATCGCATCACGTTTCGGTGCGACCCCAACTCCCCACACAGACCGTCTGCAAACAGCCCACAGCTCTGCCCACGCGTTTGCTCTCTCCGGGAAATCTCATTTCGCTTTGCTCCTCAGACCCGCCTGATCTAATCTCCTGTTTCCAGCAGCAGACAGAGACATAAATTTGTGCTGCAGAACTTAAGATATGTTTTTGTTTCATAGCAGTAAAATGAAAATAATAAAAGATAAATTCCCCATAACCCTAGCAAATTCTTTATCCCTTGGAAAAAACAGAAGGCGGCTGATTCAGACGGAGTATGATAGCTCGCATAAAAGGAATACCCCGGGAAGGATAATTTAACATCCTGCCTACCAGTTTGAACTGAAAAAGATTAAGCCAGGAAAGGTCAGTTTTAAAAAAGGGAGATGTCAAGACACCTACAAGGCAGCTAGCGCCTTCTGAGATTTCAGCAGTCTCACGATCTCTCTCTCTCACATGAAGCGTAATAAAGATTTGAGCTGGTTCCCATTACAACAGCGGGTCGTAACTTGCACCAAATGCTGAAAATCATTTCATTGCTACTGTTCATTAGATAAGAGCCTAGTTAAAACTTAATCAGTCTCTGTTCCATGAGAAACAAGTCTGGGCTGCAGAAAAACATAATGTGCCTATTAAAATACTTAAAATCAAATAATATTATTTCTAATATATATATGGAAAATATTATACATAAGCTAATTTGAGCAAACACTGAATTAAGCATGACCTTCATTTGATTAATAGTATCTTAAAGACAATAAAAATAGTATCTTAAAGACAATTAAACTCATCTCTAGGGGAGAAAAAAAAACAGGGTTTTTTGCAGACATATCAGAACCACAGTCCAAAGACTCTCCCGTCTCTCCAAAGCTGATTTCTGAATTGCATTTTGCCTGGTTTTGTACACAATCTATCCTGAGAGGTAAACAAAAGTGAGCCTGGAAACAGAAAACTGGAAAAGTAAAATACCTTGCCCAAAGCCGCACAGCAGTTTCCTTGCCCACTCAGTCCCTTGATGCCTAGATCACACAGCTTTATAAACTCCCCAAGTCACATGGAGGGTTCACATTCCCATTTTGAAAAGCTCCTAAATACCTTTCTGAATATGGGCCCATAGTACTTAAATGAACCAAAACAACTAAATTACTCATGAATTTCAAATAATAGCTCTCAGGTAGGCAGTTCTTCATTTTCCATAATTAAATGTCAGTTGTAGAAGACTGTAAATGTAAAATCGCTTTTCTCAGTATTAAAGGAAATTCAGCATAGTGATATAATTATCCAGAAAGATGACAGATGAATCATTTCAGCATTTTGCTGAAACTGTATATACAATTCGGATGCCTCCTGGACTGCTATGTGCTAGACTTAACCCATTTTTAACACAGACAGGTAGAAAAGGAAGAAGCTATGAGCAGCGGCTCTCTTCAAAGCCAAAAAAGTCCTGCCCTAGGATAAAGATTTTTTTCCTTTTCGTATTTTAACTAGAATTAATTAATTTTCCAGCACGTGGTGCTGCCACACACCAGAATCAATCTCCTTCCTTTGGAAAGTTTACATTTGGAGGGGTGAATCATCTCATATGGGCTTGAAAAAACGTCAGCTGATGCTTTTTGGTAAGGTTTTGGGTTGGCTTTTTGGTCCTTCACGACCAGCAGAAGTCACAAGACATTGAGAGTCCCTCTTCCAGCCACGACACCTCCAGGAGACTTTCCCTCGCTCTCTGCCCAAGGCTGGTGGTCCTTAACTGTACAGGGCGACACGAAGGAAGGATCTGCTCCTGCATTTACTCGTTCTCCATCATCTGACATGATGTTAAATGCGATGCAGCCCCCCTTTCGGCGCTAGCCGTTTCTTGCTTGAAAATACGGCTGATTCGATTCAGAAAGCGCTCTCTCCGTGACTTACACGGACTCATCTTAGCGTAACATTTTCCTTAGCCCCCATCCCGTGCGACGCGCAGCGGAGCCAGGCAGGGACTCGTGCGGGCAGTGACGCCCCGAGCGCGCCAGCACGACGTGAGAGGTGTCTCCGTGTTGCTGCTGAGGCTGCGACAAGACGTTGCTGCTGGCAAGGAGAAAAACCAAGATAGGGGCTGGATTTTGGTATTACTTAACACATTAAAAAGAGATTTTTAGTAACTGGTGAAAATACGGGCTCTTCCCTGAAGTCTCCGGAGAAACATGTGCTGTGCGAGGTCTGCGGGTCCCTCCGCTCGGGACACCGGCGGCAGCAGCACCGGGGCTGGGGCTGAGCATCCCGCGCAGCAGGACAGGCTGCTCGCGCCCGCGCTGCCTGCGACGTGGCCCATCAGCATTGCAATGGGTGGACCAAAAAAGCGGGTGGAAGAGGAGGTTTCATCTCGGTTTCTCATGCGCCGCGCACAGCCCCGGGGTCTGTCTCAGCAATCCGCACCGAACGAGCTGCTCACCAGACCAGACGGGCAGGATCTGGCCAAGATGAACAGACCCGCAGAACGAAAAGAGAGAGGATGCAGCTTCCTTCTGATTGTTCAGCTTCTTTTTCAGCTTATTTTAGGACTGTGTGGAGATAAGAAGGCGTTTGCACCAACCTCTAAAGCAGTCTGTGCTATTTTACAAGTCTGGTATCTCGCAATTTGCACCATTGCAAAGACCCGCTTCTCTGCCCCATCCCGTCACACCGTAACGTTCAGCTCTGGCGCGAAGCCACACCAACAAACCGTCACATGAGAACATGATGGTAACCAAATTTAACAATTTTCGTGACTCGTGACCAGGGCTATTGCTCATATCGTTGCTCTCCACCGGGTGCAGACGCCCCAGCGAGGCGCAGGGAAGCTGCTGGGAGGACGCAGTAAAATGCAGGTGATGGAAGAAATACGAAGAGCATCAATGCAACGGAGCCCGGCCAGCTCAGAGAAGGAGACGTCCTTAATTCCCGGCCATGCACGCTTGCACGCACACAAACACGCGGAGCTCTGTGCTTGCGATGCAAATAAACAGTGTAAAACTCAAACGTCACGACAAAGGGAGCGCAGAGCTGTTCAGACAGGAACAGAGCACCAAAGTCAGTAAAAAGGGGAAGGAGAAAGGAATACGGACTAGAAAATTAACCAGTAACTCATTTCCAAGCTATCCATCTTCTTGGACCTCTCCCACCTTCTCCCACACACTACTTGGCAAAAAAATTACTTAAAAAAACCAAAAAACACAAAACCTCTTCAGTGCAACGCATTTCTCAGCGGGAGAACGGCCCAGGGCGTCAGAGGATCTTCTTGACCACATGGTCCCAGCTCAGTCGCCCAGAACAACTTCCAGCCCTTTTCTGACTTACTGCGACCAGACGCCACCGACAAACCCAGCTGGGAAACAGAAAGCACAGCGCACGGACTGGCCACGAAGCGTTCACAACTCTTCTGGCAATTTAAGCTGCCGCCGTTTCACCACCACACCGAGAATTAAAACAGTGCCCAGCGGCAACAGAGCGTTTCCCTGAGGCCGTTTTGCCCGTGTTTCCTCGGCAGCCACCGTATGACCACAAGAACGATTTATTCCAGCACCATTACCATTACAATAAACTGTAAGTACACAATATATCGGACCCGAGAGAACATACAAGCAAACTCAAAACTAAATATTGAGCCTACCTTGCCAAAGCTTCCCTTCCCAATTGCTCGGAGAATCTGGAAGTGGTCAAAGTTCACTACGAGACAAAGAGAAAAGAATTTAAGTTTGTAAAAGCCGTACTGCGCAGATCCTGTATCTAGAAAGATCACAAGGAGACAAGCAAAAGCATTGGCCAACTTTCACCAAAAACCGCCACCTCCCCGGAAGATGCAGAGCGCTAGTTATTTTCCTTTCAGCAGTCTGCTGCTATCGAGCTTAACAAGAAAAAAGAAAAAAAAAAGGCTGTAGGCCTATCTTAACTAAACTCCAACTGTTAAAGACGTACAGCATCCACAAAGCATGAGAAGAGGTGACTACGAAGCACGTGCATGTGACGAACACGCTCAAGGAGCGGATGCACCAGTAAATCGGTGCCTTTGCACGACTTAAAGCCTGGCAGAAACCTGTTACGGTAGAGAAGTTCTGCAGAAACGCCGTAACTAAGTGAGCAAACTCGGAGAGTTCTGAGGAAGTTCTGAGTTCTGCAGAGCTGCTGTTTTTCCAGCGCCGCAGCGATAAGCAACGCCGAGGGAGGACAGGGCAGATGCACTGCTGCAGCCATATCAGGCTTAAAGCACAATGTGTCGCTGGCCATTAAACATTCTGCAAACGCTCACGGTCTGGGAGCTTCAGCATCACTTCAGCAGGGCAGTTTTCTGCAATTCTTTATTATAATGCTTGAAGCCTTGTGCAAAACAGCATTGTCACTTCAAAAGCAAAGCCAAAATTGCCATTTTAATGTATCCATGACTACAAATGATCTAGAAAGCATGCTCCAGCCTGCAGGCACGAAAGAAATGCAGATACGAATATGCACCAGGCCCTTGAACCAACCTGCAAAGATGTCACCTTTAGTAAACTAAACACACAGTTCTGCTGATCTGAAGTTCAGAAGATGTTAAATGAACGAGCACTAACTTTTTTTTTTCCACCCACATTATTTCCTTTAGGAATTAGTAAGTAATTCCAATAAAAAAAGAGCAAATTTCAACATTTTGGGCAAAAAAATCATAGCAGTGGCGTATTACTTTTTGAGCACAACGTATTTGAATTTCTAAAAACGACAACGTATCGCTACGGAAGATGTGACCATCCCCAAAACAGAAAACCTGAACCTGCCGGGACCAATCCCGCACGCTCCAGAGGCTCCGCTTTTGCGAGCTGACAAGAGAAAGCTGTCTTTCACCAGCAGCTAGAGCGGCTCATCGTTTTGGGGTGATTTGCAGGAGCCTGAGTCATCGGCGCCGGTGAGGCATCATGACACACGCTGCCAGCGAGCGGGAGATGACAGCTGCTGCCTGCTCACAGGGCCGCGTACACCCACCACCTCGACTCCAGCGCGGCACAGTTTTGACAGCCGCGATCTGTAAGTACAACAGTGGTTCTGGCTTGCGGTTGAACCGAAGGAACCTGGCAGAGGGCGGAGAGGGAGCTGGAGAGTCTCCTGTAAACTGCAGATGAGAGGGAGCGTCGCACCGTAACGCAGCTACGCTACCTTGCCGGCCGCACTGCGTCCCCACGCCGTCCGCTCTGCCGGAGCGCCCCGACGGCGTTTTGTTAGCTCCTCACGCAACAGCTAAGCGAACTATTCCCACTGACTTCTGCGGCAGCTCGTTACCAGTATGTCACCTCCCCAGCTAAGCGGAAGTGCTGGACATAAAGCCTCAGTATTCACCACAGAGAGACACGTCTGACATCAAATAACGAGCCGTGAATCGCAGATGAAGATAAACACCCTGATCGGCACCTGCTTAGCTCCGTCTGTTTCTGCTTTTAATCGCGAGGAACACGTGAACAGCAGCATGACGGGGTTTTACGCTCCTGCTCATCTTCACCCAACTTCCCGCTTTCCAGCCCAGCCACCTCACGAGAGCGTGGCCCGTGCTGCAGCCACAGCTCCTTAATTAACACTTCACTGTACCCGCAAACGTACTATGCCTTAAAGACGACCGGATCCGCAGCTCCTCTTTCCCAGTAAAATGAACTGAAGAGAATGAAGAATAATATCTTTTTATACCAATAATGTTTATACAAGAGGACGAGCATGCTGCATCATAACATGTGAGGTTTTTCCCTTTACTATCCTAAAATTGTGAACATTTTCATTTTTTTCTGTTTAATTCTGTATTTATTTACGAAACAGCTAAAAGTATGGCAAGATAAAAGTATAATAAAACTTCACACACATAATGGACATCCAGTGGCATTGCAACATCAGGGCCTGGTATAAATGCCTGATAGCAGCAAAACAAGGGATGCAGGTACTACATTTGGCATCCGACACCCTCAAATCTGAGAAGGACTGAAAATGAAAATCAAATTTTAAAGATCAAGTGAATCTTTCACTCTTTATTTATCCACGTGTTTTCCAGCTTCATCAATGACAATAAGGATGCCAGTATAACTTTTAACTCTAAGAACAGCTCTCTACATCACTAAAGACCTAAGAAACTCTTTTTCAAGTCTTAAAATAGCAGATTTATAAGGCCAGTTTGGTATGGTCAGGGTTCTCTTTCTATCAATGCATTTCTGTATGTTGGCATAATTAATAGCATTTCTCTTCCCATTACTATATTACTGCAGTCTAACACTGGAAGAAAGCATCAGTGTATTTGACGTAGGAACATTAATACAAGGCCACAAGAACCACAAGTTTGCTGCCACAAAACGCCCAGACTTTCAACTAACAGAAAAAAAGAGCTACAGTTTAGACTCAAAAGTGATCACATGCATCTGTTTCAGCCAGAAAGGAAAGACCGCTTCTCCAGAGCCACGAACCACTGGACGGACGCAGAGAGGAGACAGCCAGGTCGCACCCAGACGGCCGACGGCCTGTGTCACTGGAGCGAGATGAAAATGGTCATGAAAATCAAAGGACAACGAAAAGAAACCAAAGAGGATTAATAAGACATCAGGATTCAGAAAACGTTTAAGAGCAAGGAGAAGGGCTTGAACGAGGCTGTCAGACAGACTAGGGCATCAGCAGGAGAATGCAGGCATCACTGCAAATGAAAACCCACAGAAAACTCCCCAAAAAAGCAGTGAGCTTGCTAAAAATAGTGGGAGGGAGAAGTAGGACAACAGGAGAGGCAGGAAGGATTCAGTATTAAAAGCCTTCGAACTGGAAAATGAATCTGAATGAAGTGGAAAGATCAGGAAAACCTGAAGTGAGATGGGAGATTTGAGATGAGCTAGAAGTGACTTAGATAGGGGAAAACGTGGGAGTATTTGATGGAGACAGGGGAGCAAAAAAACAACAGGGAAGAGTTACATCAGTCCTCTCCAAATCTGAAACCCTTCTGCTCTGTTCCTCCCTTTCTAGAGGCCGCACAACTGTCTGACGCAAGGCATCAATTTTTCCGTAGCTGGATGGCTCCACACTGCGCGAGAAACCACTGCTTTCCTTTGTACCGCTGAAAAAAGGCACAAGCGAAACGTTTGGTCTCCAACATGCACGGCTGATCTGTTTTGCCTATTCATATCTGCAGAGAAGATTACATGGGTGAGAAAAATGGAAATATAATATAGTGTGACTGATAGGAAACTCAAGTGAGCATTAACTACCCAGGAATGCAGGGAATGCTGCTAGATAACAAAAGAAATTAAAGGTATAATACAAGCCCGGCGCTATAAATGAACCCCTTTAGGCACTAAGGATTCAAACATACTATTAAGAAGTAACTTTGAAATCATGTAAAAACAGTGAGTTATTGTGTGATTAAAAATGAAGCTCTGTGACGCTCTAAGGAATCAAATATACTACACGAACCAGCTGCTAAGTCCTTTCAGGGAGGCCGGGTTATTGATATGAGGTAGAGCAATGTTTGCATTGGCCAGAAACCATACCTAATTAGTGCAAAAATATTGTCTGCATGGGCCAGAAACCATTCCAGATTAGTACGAGTGTATTACATGCATCTGCTTCTTCATCAGCGAACTCGGGAGGCACTAGTGAACCCCGTGAAAAATAAAATACCTTTGCTGCTTCTCACTGTATGCTTTACAAATGCTATTTATGTTAGAAAACTTCTGTCACTTCGTAATAACAGCCCAAAGGGGCAAACTGGCTGTTCATTAACAACTGGGTCGAGCTCCCTGTAGTGTGGATCGATGAGCACTAAAGGAGCTCACAGTGCTCCTACCCCAAAACAGGGGCATGCTGTTTTATGTGTGCACGCCAATGGGGAAGTGAGGCTGGTCGTGTGTGCCACACGACTCTCACGATCAGCCTCCCCGGCTTCGCGGTGAGAGACCCTTTCCGGCGTTCATTGCAGAAGGGTAAACAGCACGCAACAGGACCAGTGCCCTTCCAAACGACCTGGAATGAAACGAATAACTAATGCCCAGAGGTCGATACCGAAGACGTTTTCGTTTCTTAGTGCTCCTACATGTCCAGAACGGTACTGCCTCGCTGCAAAACTCTTATTTTGGTAAATGGTCCATTTTATGTTGGTATTGCTTGTTCGACAGCTACTAAGCAGCTTCAAAACAAACTTGTCTTCATACTTTTTCCTAAAAGAGAAGGGAAAACTCCTGCAACGGATGGTTCAACACACTGGTCACTTTATGAATGATGGGACACTTTTTCCAACCTGACCACAGCCACCAGGAACTGACACCCAGCTGAGTGTCCTCCCCTCTCCCAATCCAGAAGCAAGCACCCTCCGTAAGACGGCAGCAGCCTGCAGCAAGCCGTGGCAACGCAGCGCCCACCGCGGCAGCAGGTCCGGTCTTCCCAAAGGGGAGAACTCACAGGAGTGACCGGCCGAGTGTGCAAACAGAGCCCAATCTCTGCAATCACCTCTATTAAAGTGACGGAGAAAATAAACAAACGTTATCCAGGAATTCATCCCGGTACCCACGTAAATGCCGTGCGGAATCACCTTCGCCGTGGCCTCGCAGCGCTGGGCAGGGGGGAGGCGATCCTTCCCCCACGCCCAGCACCGGTGAGGCCACGTCTGCGGCTCCGGGCTGCCCAGCGCAGGACGGACACGGACCGACTGCAGTCAGTCCACGAAGGACCGCCAAGGTGATGGGGGGACTGGAGCACCTCCCAAAGGAGAAGAGCCCGAGAGAGCCGGGACTGCTCAGCCGGGAGAAGAGCGGGCGCGGGGGTCTTGCCAGTGGTATAAACACCTGATGGGAGGGTGCAAAGACGACGGGGCCAGACTCTTCCCAGTGTCGCCCAGTGACAGGACAAGAGGCAACGAGCACAAACTGAAACACAGGAAATTCTCTCTGAACATAAGAAAACACTTCTTTACTGTGAGGGTGGTTGCAGGTTGTCCAGAGAGGTTGTGCAGTCTCCATCCTTGCAGATATTCAACGCCGACTGGACACGGTCCTGGAGCACAGCCTGCTGCAGCTGCCCCTGCTCGAGCAGGGCTGGGACCAGAGCATCTCCAGAGGTCCCGCCGGCCTCGGCCGTCCCGTGGGTCTGCGATTCAGCTCCAGCAGCAGACCTCGCCTGACTTCAGGTGAATTTGGGAGCCAGCTGGAAGCCCTTCCCGCGTGTGGGCTGCTTGTGCAATCAGGGCTCTTTGCACTTGCAGGTTTCGTTACGTAACAGTTCATTCTTTGTGTCTTCGGGGGGGTTGTTCTGTACCGGCTAGGTTATTACTTTCAAATTCTAGCATTTGGAGGCCTTCCTGTGTTATTACCAAAAACGATCCACTCAGCGACACAAGGAGGCTATTTACCGAGGTAAGATGCTAATCATTTTGAAGGTCCTTTCTCCAGATTGGCATAATGTTCAGATGAAGATGTGATGGCTGGTAAATGTTATTTAGGTACCTTTCTATGGCTGGCAACTAAAGTGCCATTTTCTCCATTGTACGCTGCTGAAAGTACGCATTCGTCTCTACGTTAAATACACTACTTAAAATCCACATACGGAGTTATTATTCTCAATGATTATTATTACTACTGTAAAGCAAATGCTAATTGTTCATTCCTAAAGCCCAGTAGAAGGGAACTACTCCTCAGCTGTGCCCGCCTGCCGCATCGGGGCTTGTGCTGCGGTTAAAGAAACGGCAGAGCAGCTCCCGGGTGCCGGTACCTGCTGTCGGAGGAGGAGCGGGGACGGACGGGCCGCGCAGGGGCGGCTGCGGCATCTCTCCTCCACGCAGAGGAGCAAGGGCTGGAAGGGCCGTGCACGAGCAGGCGGACAGGCAGCATCTTCGTGTCAGCGCCAGGAAACAAAAGGCAATGGCAAGAGGAAAGGGAACAGCTGGCGAGAGAGAGAAACTGGGAGAGCAAGAAAACGTGTGGCTCAGAACTAAAATGGGGAAAGAAGAATAAAAGGTAAAAGATGAGGAGAAGGAGGGAACGTGAAAGAACACCTTGCAGTGAGTGAGAAACCAGAGAGGCCATGGAAACGGAGAGGACGAGGCAGTAGGACTAGGTCCATCCAATTTCCCTCGCAGCAGGCTGAAGAGGAGCAGTACAGAACAACGTTTCCAGTTCTCAGGTAACGAGCAAAGCAGCACCACGCAAAGGATCATTTTCCACCGTCTTCAGACCGCCTGGAGAGACGCAGCCCAAGGCTTCCTACCTCTCCATTCGAAACGGAGCCTCACCTCTGGAGTGGGGAGAGCAATGCTACTTATTTCTGGGGAGCAGAAGCGCTTCCTAGGACCGTGCAAAGGGCTGGTGGCGAGCTCCGTGGGACGTGTCCCAGAGCAGAACTCCTCCTCCGCTGCAGACGAGGACAACGCCGCGTGACCACAGCCACAGCAGTCCCAGCGGGGCTCAGACCCCGGCCTCAGAGGCATCACTCTTCCCTTGCAGCAGAGCAGGAAAAACAACTGACGCCGGAGCTGGACCTTCTGCTGGTGCAGGTGAGCGCTGACCAACCTCACCTCACGTCAGTGGGGGCCTGGTCCTCATCAAGCACGTACAAACGATCGTGTTGAAGGTACCTACCCAACTGCTGCTGCTGCAGCTCCTTGCGCCAACTCTCAGACACTCCCCCGGCTGCTAACGCTGCATCACCCGGGAGGCAGAAGGGCTCGTTGCTCCTCTTCCTCCGCGCACGGCTGGACGTGGCTTCACGCTCCTTACGGAGGAGGGAGAGGATCCAGGCCGCAGCTCTGCCCACCCCGTGCTCTGCAACCCATCCGCCCGGAGGGTCTTCCACCGCCGCAGCCGAGCAGCAACCCCGGGGCTTTGCTCCTGCCAAGCACCGAGTTTACAACGCCTGTGCCTGCCGCTGGCCCACGGTCACGGTCATCTGGTTGGCTCCTCCGAGCAGCCTGCAGCTCCGGGAACCAAGCCGCACGTTCCAGCAAACCCAGCTCGCACGAACGCGGGTCACGTCCTCGTCATACGAGTCCTCAGCCTAAGGGAGAGCCGCTGGCAGGCAGCAGCCGCTGACCCAAAGCGCAGAACTGAGGGGACCTTTCTGCACAAGAAGGTTGAGCCAGGAGAAAAGCACATCACGTTGCTGCATGGACGAAAGGCAGTTATATTCCATTTTGCATGAAAGCTCATCTACGCCCATGAACAGTAGCTGCAAACTTTCCAGGGCAGACAAATCAAATTAATTTTTTTGAGGGAAAACTGCGTGCAGTTGGAATAAAATCTCACTGGCAAATAAACGAGCTCTCGCAGCCACCTGGTTTGGGGCCGAGCAGGGAGCACCGAAGCTGTCTGATCACATCATCTCATGCGGAACCGAAAGCACTGCTAATTCGAGCCCTCCGAGGTATGACAGGAACACGCCGCTTTTACTTCGCTCCCTTGAAAATGCCATTGCGGCAAACCTGAACCACATCTCCTGGTGCAGAAGCACATTCCAGATGCTAACGCTGAGGTACGGATCTGGAAGCGCAGGGACTCTCCAAGGAGAGACTGCTGCGGTAGAGAAAATAAGTCTCTGCCTTCACAGCAGTAATCCGGGAAGGTGAAATTTTGTTTGGAAGAGTTTTTACCATAGACTTCATATTTTAACTCAGCATCCTGAAAAAAGGAACTGCCAGTACTTCTGCCAGTTTTGTGGAGCAGAGGTTTGAAGATGCTGGAAGAAACAACGAGGCGAGGACCAGAGAAAGGCGAAGGATGGGCAGAGCAAAGCTTGCACACAAACTCCTTGGGAATGCAGTATAAATCAACCCAGTGCCAACTACTACATTAAACCCACGAGACTGCGATGATCCGAGCGCTGCCCTTCCAGACAGCGGAGCGAAAGGGTGTTCTGCCATCTCCTGAGCGCTCCCACGCTCCGCATACGCCGGCCTCCTGAGTCAGCCTGACACCATCCTCCGTGCTGAAGTATTTAAGCCTCTTCGAAAGCGCCTGCGGTCATGCATGGGCCGGCTTTACCCGAAGGTAATCCCGTTTTTATCCGTGACATTACTCCTGGCTGGCTTAGCGCGAGCAGCCCAGTCTCTGCAAGCACCCAAGACGGGGAAAACAAGACTTGCAGAAGCAAGCCGTGCGCATGGCTCTGCTCTGAGGTATCCAACCGCAATATCCTCACCAGAACTTACTGAAATCAATAGGAATTATCCCGGTGGCAAAGCAGTAGCAGTGGGAGGATGAGACCAAGCGAGGCCGGGCTGCGGCTCCGATGCGCTGCCGTACCCGCCGCCCGCTCAGACGCACGGCTGCCGGCCTTGCTTTGCGGCGTAATCACCACTTCTCGCTTCGCGGCACCAGTAATTATTTTTCTTTATCTCTCCCTGCTCTTTATCCCAGAATAGAACAAGAGGATCAGGAAGGTTATTTGAACCATTTAATTCTGGGACAGCTCCATCATAATTACAAAGTCTGATTTTCTTCCAGCCGCACAGGGAAAAAAGGAGTAACAAAATTTCCCTTTTTGGCCACCTTCTCGCTTCTCAAAGCACGGCTATGCCAAGAGAGGCAGCACCAGGTACGCAGAGAAAAGGTGAAAAGCACCAGAAAGCAAGTAAAAAGAGCACTAGACAAGTCAGCAAGAGTCAGGAGGTCGGGAACTGCCTGGCGCAGCACCTGAAGAAGGTCAGAGCAGCCCGAGGGAGCACAGACACAGCATCAAAGTGGTGGCAAAAGCCCAAACAAGGCATCTACGTGGCGGTGAAAGCAAGCAGAAAAAAGCAGGGTACATCAATAACTTCTGTGGGTCTGTTCATTAACGAGTGACAACACTTGTAAATACGGTCTTTAAGGCTTCCAGATAGGGTGAGAAGTGAAAAACCGATGTAGCTCTATTAACCTCAAACTGAAGAAATGGCGAAGTGAGAGATGCCCTGGGAAACTTCAGCTTCTGTGGAAAACAGCAGTGTGCCTTGGAAACGGAAGTAATTAAGAGCACAAGAGCATGCCCTCCGGGTCGGACCAGCAGCCCACCGCTGCTCTGTCTCTCGCAGACGATGCTCGGAAAAGCACGTGAGCTTGGGCCCCGCCTGCCCGCGATGGTCCTCCACTCGCCCAGCAGCCCAAGACGCTCGGCTTTGGGTGGTTGTGCTGGAGGCCGATGCCACCCGACGACCCAAACGAGGTTAGTATCGCCTGCAGCTCATCCACGCAGGTGCATCCTGCCTAGAGAGAAGATTGCAAACCTCCGCTGACCGCAGCACAAGAAACACCCTCCTTGGGTCCTGCAAGTCTGCCAAACCCTGTCCCTGTGTCACCTCAGCGTAAAGTGCTTTCTTTTACCTGTTTTAAACTCATAAAAACTAGTTTCCATGAGTGTTCCCTAGCTATTTTATAAACATGATTCATCCCCCTTCGAAAATGCGAGCGAAAGTGATTTTTTTTTTCTTTAACGCAGGATCTCTTGTCTGGGAACTCAAAACCAGGCAGCCAGATTCGAACGGGCACAATACGTCAATATTTACTCAGATGGTGAAAATTATCATTAAAATGTATGAGGACATTCCTGAATACCTTGAATGCACGGTACTTTGCATTAGCAAATAAGCTTCATTAAATACAGAATCAGCTTCCACGTCTCACCAAGCTGACAGATTGCACTTGTACTTTAGCCTTTCATTTTATTTTGCTTCTACAGCTTAGGAAATTTTATTTCAAGCAACTGAAGTTGATTTACCAAAAAAGAATAATGTCTTTATAGCACATTTTTATAGTAACATAACATTAGCAATAAACACCTGCTAAATGTTACTTAATGTTTTCACAACATATGTTATAAATGATAAATGGATGACTTTGGGTGCCTTATAAAATATTTAGGCTGTATTGTGTTTAATGCTAGGCTGCGGCTATTAAAAAGATCTAATCTGAATAGAAAGCAAAAGTTGTGAACATATTCCTTAGTAAAGCTAAAAGAATTGTTTTAGACAAATTTATTTCAACAAAAATCATAAATTTGCCTGTACCAAAACACATAATTCATTTTCCCAGTTTAGATCCATTTTGATGGTGTGTAAGGAAGAGGGAAAGTTTCTGTTTCGCGCCAATGTTTTCAAAATTGAACATGAGAATGCTCTTCTATATAAGAAAACCTCCTTTTGAGTTTATTTTTAAAAGGTGAAAAGATTAAATAAATTGACAAAATGAAATGTTTGATTTCTCTGTTTGTTGAAAAATCTGAATTTCAGGTCACCCGAAATAGGCATTTTTCGCAAATTCTCTGAAACGCTGCTGCAACCACAGCCCCGTTAACGCCACTCTTCACACAACGCCTCCCCAACCACACAAAAGGTGAAATTCCCGCTGTACTGAATAATTTGCATTCACGCTAGACCGGCAGGCTCTAACCAGAACTTGTGCCAAAAACCCAACTTCAATAACTGCCCTTGCAACAGCTGATTCGCAGTTACGTCCAGAGCACCCTCATCCTAAACCACCCCCAACACCAAGTGCAGTAACTCCAGACGCGCTGCCTTGCGGTTTTTCCATCAGATATTTTGCATCTTCCTTCGAGCTCGCACTAATGGCTCTTCCAGCAAGGGAGCAGTGCCAGAGCCCCACCACCGCTTCCGACGCAACTCCTTCCCTTTCAACCACAGCTGAGACAATTTTCCATCAAAACCAGTTTTGATGGAAAACTCTCCCATCAAATGAAAAAATTCTTAAAAAAAAAAGTCTGCTTAACTTGAAAACTTTGTTGCAAACAAGTAGTTTGGGGCAACTTTGCTCCTTCTTCCACCTAAAATTGAAAGCTGGTGACCTGTTTTGCTCAGGAGAACATAAAAGTTTGGGTTTGTCAGCCTCAGTTCACTTGAAACAACATGAAAAATTGTCTCATTTTTTATGTATGTACCGTATGTTTTGCCAACTGCAGTGGTAAGGTCAAATAACATGTTTTAAAAGACACTGGACCACTCAGAATATACAGGAGTAGATTGGATTATTGAGAGATTTCCCTCTCATTTCCAAGCAGAGAGGCTATACTGGAGGCTACTGTTCCCAACTTAGGAAAGATGAAAACAACGGCATTTGAGTAAAGTTTATGAAATAATGCATGTTTTCCAGAAAAAAAGCTTCTCAAAGCTGGTCTCTCCACAGCTTTCAGGATGATGGGTGATATGAAAGATGGTCAGAACCTCTTTAGAGAAACTGGAACTGGGACCTGGCTGTCCTCCCCATCAGTTTTATTTATTTGCAACTTGGTTATCTCAAGGAAAATATTCCCAAATTACCCTGATTTGCTCCAGTATGGAAGGAATATCATGCTCTGCATCTTCACAGAAGAAACGGCTGCAAAGTATGAAAAATAAGACATATTTCAAACAGCTTTTCTCAATGTACTCTAAAAGAGCGTCAGTCCTGAATTCATCCGTCATCTTTCAACTCCCTCCCATTCATTCCATACTTTTGTCTATATACAGAGGCAGAAATTTATAACCGGAGGCCTATTTCTGAAGATAAATGAAGATATGCCACAAAAAAATTGCTCACCTATAGATACACAGACGCAGTATTAGGACAGACACTAACTTGTTTGACGAGTATATTCAGGCCAAACAAAGATAACTTTCTGGTTGCGTACTACAAAAATCAACAGTTAATTCTACCTACTGAAAAAGCATAATAATCACCTACAAAAAATTATTTTCTCAGGATCCAAATTTGTTTGGTGGTGTTTTTCCCTGAGGTGTCTGAGGTACCCAAAGGTCTTTGTTAGCCGGTAGCGAGATCATAACCCACCTGCCCGCGTAAAGAAGGCAAATACAACAATAACAATATCGCCACCAAATTTTGCTGAATAGAGATCCTCAAATAAGCTAGGAACATTCAGCTTAATGCAAGTTTTTAAAGAGTATTATTTCCAACTTCTGAGAAAGCAATCTTCCTAAGGAAAAGGGGCTTTTTGTTCCTTCACCTCCGCTATCTTGGGTTGCAGTCTTGCAAGAACACCTTTTGATTTTAACATTAGCCATAGTATTATGGAATGAACCACAGCTGAAGTTGCGTCCAAGGTGAAGTTCTGCAGGCAATTTCCCTCTTCAGGGAGTTATTCTGACAATCAGTATCACTCTCTGCAACCGTAACTCCGCATTTATTAATGATCTAACTTTTTAAGATCACTTGGCAGCATGAATTTGATACAGATCATATGTAAGAGCTCATGTTTCTGCCTAAAAAAACAAAAAGACACAGCATGATTTTGTGGTTTATGCTGGCTTTAAACCGACTTGAGGGAGAGCAGATAAAATCTCATCTGGAAAAATATCTGTTGAGACAAAGTTATTCCCTTCAAAACTGTCTGAACAAATCTGAGCCTGGAGCATGAGTTTATACCAGTTTGTTTTGCATAATTTGATTTTAACATTCTTGCTCAAGTCCTGTATGCCCTAAATCTGGATTTACCGCCGCGGAGACTCACGGTGTGAGCGACACTACAAAGACCCGCTACCACGCGGCATCAGATGCAGACGCCTTTCCTCATCCATCCCTCAGTGCTCCACGTGTTTGTGAAGCCAGAAACAGCGAAACAGCTGTTTGGTGAGTGTCTGTGAAAATTCCCACACAGACATTTAGTGCTGGTGCTTGCCAAGATCACGCAGCAGTAGCCACCTTCTCAAAATGGTGGGTAAATCACACTGAGAATGAGTAAAAAGAAACAATTTGCAGGTAGTGATTTTTATAAAAGAAACAGCAACGAAAATGCCATTGCAGCTTTTGGGGACCATTCTCTGTCGTATCTCAAAGCAAGGCTACTGCTTAAAACTAAAGCATATCCAGATCTTTTCTGCAGAACCCGTCGGGAGCTGGCGCGGCGTTGCAGCGTCCTTGTCCCCTGCAGACGGGAGCAGGGAACCACCAACCCGGGAGATCGCGCTCAGCACGCCGGGCATCGCCGCCGCTTTGCTGAGGATGAGGCTGTCGATACCTCCTGAAAACGTGGAAAACTGTAATTCAGAGAGTGAAAAACATCCATGAACACTAGGCAACCTGGCTTTGCACAACACGGAATCAGTTCGTGGGAACGGCCTTCCCAAGCAGAGACTGCTCAACTTCCACAAGGATAATACGGGGAAGGAAAAAAGCGAGGGAGAAGATTCAGGCTTTGACATACATCCAGAGACTAAAAGGAAAACTCAGAAGGAAAAAAGTGTTCTTACCACCATCATTGAGCTGTCTGACTTTTGCCAGATGATGGGACGGGAAGGAGGGTGACTCATAAAAGATGACGTAAAAAGAGCTCCAAATCCAGTGAAAAAGGCAGAGCCGAGACGCGTTCGCTGCTGTAAACACTGAAAAGTGACATCTCCTCTGCTGACACATTGAGCACAACCCCGAAAGGGAAACCTGAACCTGGAAACGGGGCCGCGCGGGCAGTGACGCTGCAAAGCCACCGCCACCCTGCGCCCAGCGTCCCTGCCCCGGCGGCCGAGCGGAGACGGCACCGCCAGCCGCCACGCAGAGCTGACGCTCAACGGGTCGGCGGTTCGAGCACGTGAAGGACACGGCACGAGCCACCGTCCTTCTCAGACTTCCCGAGAGAGCTCCAGTTAGTCATCTGTCATCTTGCTTTCTGAAGGTATTCGTTCCTCTTCAGGTATTTTTTAGTTTTAGCTAATTCCTTTGACTGTCACCTCTTCTTGGGTTGATCGGCATGAAAAATAAGAGGAGAGGAGATGAACCCATTCAGAGGTTCAGAACCAGTCCACAATGAAACCAGGGTACCCCTTTCCAGCAAGGGAAGGACTTGTTCTCCTGCAGCTGCTAATTCACGGCCCACACTAATGGCCATCGTGCTCAGTCCTTCTCTGCACTGTCCTGTCAGCTGCAGCTCATTATAGCTGGTTACTCAAGTCCTTGATCAAGGCAAAGTCATGATGCTCCCCTGACAGCCTTAAATAAGCCAAGCTTGTAAGAGTGCAAATAGGAATGAAAAATGTCCAAGTCCTCAGCATTTCACCACCCTTAATGGAATAAGATTGCTAACCCAGGCCAAAAAAGGCTGACTCTCCACAAGAAAAAAGCTAGGCAATAGGTTTTGCCATGCTGTGCAGAACCTGTCACTTACTGCAAAAGTGTAAGTGATATTGTGGCTTGCAACTTCATCACGATCCTTCTGGCAATTGATTCTTCATTTAAAGTGCCATCTCTTTAAAAATGGATATTGCAGCACTCTTCCATAATTGTGAAGAAAAGCTGAACTGCGCCCTGAAAGCTGTGTATGAACTGCAAGATGTTTAAGCAAATCCAGTGATACCTGATGAATTCTGAAAACATTCGAATACCAGTATGGTTTGCAGTGAAACTTGTGCAAAACCATAGTTAAGCAGAAAGAAGTACCTTAAGACCTGCCGGAGAGCAGGAGCTTCCTGTGTCCCGAGGACACCTCCGCTCTCCCAACGGCGCCAAGGGAGGAGAAGTGCTCCTCAGATCGCCTCCATCCAAGGGTCCCATGGGAATCTGGCTGCGGGTGAACATAGCAACAGCTTCAAACCTCTAATGGTTCACGAAAATACTGGATCGTCTGTATTTCTGCTGTGATAAGAATTTTTTGCTGATCACGATGCTTTGAGGACACCAGAGAAATTCCAGAAGATTGCACTGATGCTAACGTTGTGCAACTGCCCAAAGGAAGCCAGTAAACGGATGTAGAGACCTGAACACTAGTATATTGGACCTTACTCCTGGATATCGCAAGAAAGATTTTCTAGGATTCTGTCAATAAAGAAGACTGGAAAAATAATTAATGCCAGTTAATACACTTCTGCAGGGAAGAGATTCAGTCAGACAAACTCAGTTGCATCACTTGAAACAGAGAGCACGGCAGCCGAAGCCAGCAGTGTAGGCTTGTTAGTCTGGACTAAACTATTAGAGTCAGTATTACGTGAATGCAGTTAAAACCCTGCTCCGTATGTATCAATAAAACATACATTAAGTGGATTAAGAGCAGAATGAGGTGCAGCTTCCTGGCACAGTTTTTAAAGCAATAACTAGTTTTCAGTGCTGTCTAATACAACAAAGACAGAATTCTTCAAATTTATGCTACAGCACTAGTTTTATTCAATGTCTTGAACTTGCAGGGGAATAAATAAATTAAAAGAAATGTTTTATCTGAGAAATAAAGTCTGCTTATCTCCATGAACTTAGCTCTCCCTATGTCCCTCTGGTTTTGACAGTACGTGGGAGACCATGAATCTTTAAATTATTTCAATCCACAATTGAAGCAAAAACCGACGAGCAGCAAAGCTACCTTCGAGGGCCTGATTCTGTGAACTGCTGAGATCCTCATATCTGTAATCCATCTCTGTCCTAAGCACCAGCACAAGCCTAAATCTAATACTTCTTTTAGTAAGAACCGCCTTTGAGTGATTAAGCAGAATTCAAGGAAGGCGAGGAGTTTGTGCTGCCCTCCTGCACAGAAAGCACGCTACCTCGTACGCCGTGGCTTCTTGTCTATGCTAATCGCTCTAAAGTTACTGAATTATTCACTACTCAGAAAATAGATTTGCATTGCCCAGAGTTAGCAAAACTTACAGAAATAGGTCATCTCTATCCCACAGAAGAATTAGCATAGATTCCCCATGCTTTATCTCCCCACAGATTCTATTTTTAAGCTCTGTTCCACGTGATGCAGGACCAAATTAAAACCGCCTGCATTTTTCATGGTGCTCCATCATGCTAAATCTACAGCCTTCACAAAGTGGCCTGAGTTTACATTTTTAATAAACTGCACTCAGCAACAAAATGAATAGGCCCACTTTTGCCAGGTATTCCAACAGACCGCGAGCAAAGCCTTAAGAGCAGCTTTGCAGGATACGGCCTGGGTTTCCAAAGATGCTTTCAGCCAGAATGAGCTCCCTCCCGCCCGGAGCCTAACCAAATCCAGCTCCAGAAGGGTTTTTTGATCTGCCTCTTTTTTTTCTTTTTTTTGGGGGGGGGGGGGGTCCTACTTGCATACCTCCAAAATAATAGGTTTTAACGTATTTTAAAAAAAAAAAAGTGTTGCTGGTCTCATTTAATTCGCTGCTTTTACGCATTTCCAAATTAAATGCAATTTGCTAAGGACTGCTCCCCAGGCAGCTGTTAGGCACAAGGTACCTGGGCTGCCCTGTATCGGGGCCATGTCAATGTTTCCCTGTCTAGTTCAACTTTTTGTTCCTTTAATGCTTTTCACAGCTGGAGGTGGCACCTCCAAACACCTGATTTCCTGGAAATCGTACTGGTGTGATTCTGCCACACTCAGCTCCAGGAGATTCGATGCAGCTAAGAGGAAACGGTGACGTGTGAAGGTGCAGAACAAGAGATCTTTACCATGCCATCGCTGGAACTGATGATAAGGTGCAAGGTCAAGACCACGAGCTGCAGCATGCATCCAGAGGAGCAGCAGACACCTAATTTCACAGGCGCAAAGATCGCCGTTTGTTGGTCAGCATTTGTATCCTCCCAGATGGATAAAAAGCAGAAATGATCAGAAGAGGTTTGCAAATGATTTGGGAAGTCTAAGGTCCAACTGAACTATACTCACAACAGCAGTGGCAGACTTTGGGGGTGATATTTTGGCCCAGCAGAATTAGGAGGCTTTTTTGTACTGACTTCAGTGGGACACTGATTTTCCCCTCGGTAAAGGTCGGGAAGGTGCCCATCCCACGGCTTTTTGCGTTCAATTTTATTGCTCGCCAGGGATCTGCCGTACGCCAAACCCACAGCGTTATGCAACTTAATTGACTGCTTTCAGCAGAGTCCACAGGAGCAAAACCAGCATAGAAACCACGGCAAAATCAGGTCCTTCAGGCTTAATACCTTCCCATGGGATCCCACTTACTTGTGATTCATACCAAGCAAGAGACATGTTGACCACAGAATAAAACCCGTACTGCTCGATGCGGTAGATTAATTACTGCATCATTTGGTTCCCGTAGCAGGTCAAAATGATCGTTACCGACTCTGGAGAAGAGCGCTAATAACAGCATTACTCACAGTCCTGTTCTAGCATTCGATTCAAACCAACTGTTCAGCTCAACAGCAAACAGCTACGCTAATTCCCACCAACTTCTAATACTCGTATATTGAGAAATACCGTGTTCGCACCGAAATGGCACAAATTCTAGCACGCAGCAGGGTTAACTCTTCTTGCCTTAAACGCAGTTATTTGCAGTCAGGTGGCACTTGGTATTCCTTCTTCCTCAGCTCAACCTGACAACACGCTTTTAATGATCTGGGAGTGCGTACGCTGATGGAGCTAATTAGGACTCCTGTAGGGCTGAGCTCAACTTTCCCAATGTTGTCTAAACTGAAAACAAAATGTTCTGGAAGTCATACTGCGTAGCTCAGACTCCGCACGGACAACTCATCGCTGTGAATCTGCAATAACTCAATAATGTTTGGGGGAAAAACGAAAACATCTCCAAAGATAAACACTGAACACTCCATTCCCTGGGGATACTTTCAAATTGCTTCGCCTTGACTCCAGTTTGAAGAGAATCAAACTGAGAACCAAATCAAAAATTTGCTTATATGCTATGAAACGGATTATTTAGCTAAAGGCTAAATAAAAGCTCGATTTAAAATTACAGGTAATAAACAACAAACTCCTCCATTTGTGACTTTATTGAATGCGAGAAAGGACATGCTGCTTAGTCAACGCAGACATGAGCTGATCTATCCCTGGCCAAATCGTACTGCATCTCACGCTGTTTGAACTCCAGGACATAATATGTTTGGAGAATATTAACTGGCCATATTGCGGCGCACATCTTTCAATACAGCCTGAAGGAACAGAAGTCAGCCAAGAAGGAAGGCAAGGCCAGCATCGAGGAGCAACTTCTGCCATCTTCTGATAAAGGCTCTCCTGAGCCCTGCAGAGCCGCGTATCTGAGCCACTTCTTGGGACTCAGAGAGGGCACGCAGAGGCGAGTCTGAACCACGTTTTACCCTGGCAGCTGTGGTCCTGAATATCTTTTTCTCATTGGCATTGGGAATTTAGAGGTCCCACCGGCTCACTTCTCTCTCCCTGCTTTTTGCGGGTATTTTTAACCCGCATCTGTACCCTGAGCCAGTTCAGAGCATTCCCACAAATATCACCAACAAAGAAAGCTAATGGGAAAGTCCTGCTGGAAGGACCACACAGATCAGGGCATCAGATACGGCCCCAGGGTTTAGGGAAACAGAGGGTAAAACGAGCAGCCTGCTGACCAGGTCTTGCTGCCATCCCAGTCCTACAGTTATTCCACACTATTCCAGTATGTTCCTGTACCAGCTATTTAGGAACCCTGTCTAGCAGCTGTTGCTCATCTTCATATTGGTGTTAATGGTGATGTTGACGGTATATACAGTGTTCTGATGGGCCTTCTCAGACCTGAAGGCCACATTCACCTTCTCCCCACGCAGGGAGCCCGCAAGCACAGCCAGAAGCAGCAGGGCTCGGAGGCCCCTGAGCACCCCGCGCGCTTGGCACTAGCTGTCCCTGTGCCGTCAGGCAGTCTGGTCACTAACCAGCACCCCGGGAAGCAGGAGAGTGTGTGCACACGCGTGCCGGGCTGCCTGTGGACGGGGGATGCAGTCCGCGGAGCTGCCTCCGCTCCTGAAAGCTGCCCCAAGTTCTGCACGAGCTAACGAGCTGCCTGACGAAGTAACTATGGCTCACGGGAATAACCACCTGCAGGACTGAGGCCCCTGAGAAAAGCAAGGCAGAATATGTTGCATGTTCTCCAGAGCTGGTGAAGTGAGTTATTTGTTACAACACTGGACTGCATGGCTATGCTATTAGAAATGCGTATTTGGAAATGCTTGTCAGGAAATGCTGCTCTCCGAGAAGCTGATTACATGTTGTGAGAGTCCGCAGACAGAAATTCTCCCAAACACGACACTTGTATCAAGATATTACTGATTAATGGGATGAATCCAAACTCAGGGGCTCCTTCCATCATTTGTAAAGGAAGTGACAATATTCAGCAATATTTGTGCATACATACGCTATATTACGAGTGCTTTTCTCTTTTTTTTTTTTTTTATTAGATCAGCTTATTTAATAACATCTTTGTTCACTGCAGTCATTACTGCTATTTTAGCACTATTTGACTTGTCAGGTAGAAAAATTCGAACCAGAAGAGAACTGTTAATATCAGAAAAGCCTAAGCTTCACAGTATTTTTCTTCAAAGAGGATAACATTTCTAAACTACCAACCCTTCATTCTCCACTTATTTTGAGAAGCCTGATAAAGAGCCGTACCGGGACCAGTCATCTAGTCCTGAATTCAAGTGCCATTTTCCACGCTTTTATAAACGACTGCCAGCCTAATGAAAGCTGACGCCTGAAAAGTTACGGAGAAGATGGCACAATATTTCCACAAGAATTATTTCATGAACATAGCAAGTAATGGTCTATTCAAGGTTCATTACTTTAGGTCAACAGTGATGGAGGCAGAAGAAGAGTTTTGCTTTCCAGTGGAAAACCTGCAGTCCTCTATTCCTAATAGATAACAATAATAATAATAATATAGATAATAACACAGTCTTGCTGTATGCAAAACAGATGGAAATACATGAACTGAGCTACTGTCATGACACAACTGACATAAAGCCTAACTTCTTAAACACACATATAGACCCGAGGGCTTGTTCACCGTAGTTTAATGACATGAACGTGCAGTTATTGAGCGCGACTGTCATCCTAGAAGCACAAATGCTGAGAGGTGTCCTCTCCCCACGGCTCTGCAGGCCCCTGCGAGGCCCGGAGGGCACGGACATCTCCCACCAGCACGTCTTCTGCGATCCAAAGCCTGATCTTCCCGTGGGCGGCTGTGCCCCGCCAGGCTCCTCCCGGCACCCTCCGAACCAGCTGCCGTGATTCCTGGGCAAGGTCAGCACGTTCCCAGACAACACACGCGAGATGGGCAGGGGAGAAGCAGAGGTGGGACCTTCTGCAGGTCTCCTACCTTCTTCAGACCTTCTGCACCCCTTCCACAGCCCTAGCAATGAGTAAACCCTTGAGTTCCCGCTCTGCTCCCACTAAAACCAAAGGGAATTTTGGCACAGGTGACACAGAGATCAGGAGCGGGAACTACTGAAGCAGCCGTTCAAAGTCATTTGGATCCTGATCACAGGCTTCAACTTCCTACTGGGGTGGGTAAAGGGCAGTAGATACCTCTGTTTGCTCTTCAGCCAGCAACGTCTAGTTCTCCTCCCGGTAGCTGACGTTATTTCTAGTAGTTTTGCCATCAGGAAAATAATTTTTTCAAAATCCGATGCTCTACAAAATCTCTTTTGATAGCACTTAAGAGATCCCCCATTAACATACCCCTAACTCCAAAGCGTAAATCCCAGACGCCCTCAACGGCTGATCCGAGTATCTCAGTGGTGCCATCTAACGGGACGCCCAGACTTGTTGGCATTGCACGTACCTGTCCAAGGCTGGGATGCACTGTGGAGCCGACCTCCCCGAGCGCGGGTGCACGTATCTGCGTGACCTCTTTTGAGGTCAGTGAGCAAAGGATTTACTGCCAAGATTCCAATTTTTAAATCTAGATTGATCTTTTCTTCGGCAAAGGTTCCCGGACTTTGGGCTAGGTATCATTTTAGAAACAGAACATCTAGCTGACAGCTGCCTTCCAGCACGGAGAAGCCTTTTCGTGGAGGTCCCCTTGTTTTTTGTGGGTTTGCCACCTTCCCCTCTGCACTCCCCAAGGCCAGGCCATCTCAGAACGAGCAGGTGGAAGCAAACAGCCTAAACAGCCTAACGAGCACAAAGCATAACGCAGCCCACCTGCCTCCCTTCTCATGTCCCCCCCTCTTCATCGCAGGAGACAGGCACAGTCCTAACAGCCAAAAACAACTCCAAAAAAACCCCCAGACTGTAACCTCTGAGGTTAAAAATGCAGAGAAGGGTGATATCCCCACTAACATCTGATGGAGATTCTTCTTAGTCCAGAAAGCAGAATGGCTATTTTTGGATTTTCAGACTCACACTTCAAATGTTAGCAAGTTTATTTCTCGCAAATACGTGCAATCTCTTCTCCAGTACGTATCAAAACGTTCTGGACAGTCAGGAAATACGTTCTGCTTCCTGACTGCATCGCTGCACCCAGCAGACTTTGCTGATTTTCATTGTTTTCAGGCTCCGAAACCCCGAGTGCCCTCAGCAAGCGCTCCGGACACTCAGCGCCTCTCTAAAAGTAGGTCATGAGAGACCTGCTTCTGCCCAGCAGCTAATGCAGATTCTCCCAACTTCCTTCTACTCTAGAAAAAGACTGAGTTACCCGGTTAATGGCTAACTTTTAGCAGAAGGAGAAGTGTTGAATCGAATTTCCAGAAGATGATGCCTTCTGCCAGTACAGAGGTTTTTCCATCGTTTCCCCACACAGGCACAAAAGATCTTCAGAAATAAAACCCTACAATAAGCAACTCATTTTTAATTATTTCTACATTATTATTAAAGGACTGACTGCAAGTCTTCCAGGTCGGTCTCTTCAGGTATTGCTCAGAATATGATTTAAGACTGCAAGAACTGATGACTGTTAAGAAGATATCAGTGTCTTCCTTTTCTGGAAAACACAAGGTCTGTAGTATATGTAATTCATCAAAACAGAGAATTCACATAACGTGAAATTCATCAGATGACTTGAGAGCACAGAACCATACGCACAGAGGAAAATACAGGTCTAGCCAGATCCTGATGTTAAACTGTCATCTCTCATCTTCCCCATGCCCCCTTCGCTTTATTTTTTTTCCTCTCATGTTTTTTATTCTGCTTACAGGTTTGCTTTTCTTTCTTCCCACTCAAATAGAGCAGCAAACCGGTACTCAGCTCCTGCTAGCAATGCACTGATGAGGAGGTATTCACTCATGTAAAATCCTTTCCACTTTTCTACACCAGCAAGAGAAAAAAAATCACTCTGAAGTTTGAGATAAGTAACTACACTGTTCTTGCAGAATTGGCTGTCACAGTAGGTGACACTGCTATTTGCAACATACTGTAAAGAGAGCTAGTCAAACTACTCATCATTGCCTTTCTTCTCTAATAATCTACAGACTCATTCCTGCATAGCACAAATACATCCATCCTGTCAGTGGTGGCTGGACCCAGCACTGAAAGTACTCAGAGCCCCAAGAGCAAAGCTCAGTCAGCTCGCTTACTAGTAGAAAACAGAAACAGACCTCAAGCAACGGAAGAGCATCTTCTTCTCCAGAGAATAGAGTCTCCGTGTGGGTACTTCATGGTGGAGACCTGCTCCACAAAGGTAGGTACTTATATCCAGCTCATTAAAACATACATCGGCCGCTCCATACATCTTAAAACACAGAGTAATGCACAACTACAGCTGTTCTGACCGACCTCGTGTCTCTTTTGTGATCAGACTCAGACAAACACTCTATTTAGAGTTCTGCAATTTTATTTGTGGGGAAAAAGAGTAGCTACTTCCATTGCAAACCAAAGTGACCTTTTAATAAGGAATATGAACTCCATTGCAGCTTTGTGCATGAGTCCAGAAGGGCAATAACTCTGTAACTCCTGTGTCTGATGATGGCTTTGGAGAGCAGGGACCATTAACTCCAGAGGGCTCCCTGGGCTGCTACGTTCATCTCCAAAGCAGCAGCGAGAGCAACGGCGCCAATACCACCGTGGGAGTCGCTTCTTGGATGATGCTCACCGGGTTTTCGGACTATAAACTTTTACGAGAGGTGATTTTTACTTGCACATTTCATATGAGCTATTAATAACTGGAGAGCACTAGAAAGACTCTAAAAGTATGATTCATTTTCTAACGTGTGGCTAGACTCTGATGATTTTTGTTTCTACCTACACTTTACAATACAGCAGCAAAATTGCTCAGAGTGAGAAAGAGTCATTAATACACAGAGAGTCATAAAGTCCCACCTGTGCCCCTGTAACCACTCTTCTCCTGGGACACTGGGTACAGAAATAGTGATGTAATTCGTCCTCTGTACAATGCACATAGAGGCAACGTAGTCCTGGATTTCCACTTAAGCACAGCCTTCTGGTGTTAGAAGCATCTCTAAATGGAACAGAAAGTGGAAACATGAACGAGCTCTTTTCAGAGCATTTTCTGTGACTCCAATGTGCAGCTCCGTGCACGGTTTGGAGGCTGGGGTGGCAGAGCGATCATTTCTGATGCAACAACCCGTTTAGGTTTATCGACCAGGGTGCAACGCCGAGGGACGCGCGGCAGGCGCCCCGGGGACGAGGGCACCCCGGGCTGGGACCTTCCCTCTCTGCATCCCGGCCGTTTCAGTAGCTCTCTGGGAGCTCAAGCAATAAAGAGGAAACAGCAAGCCAAAAACGCAGATATATTAGGAAAAAACATAACCGATGTAACAATTACAAGGGAAAGTCATGCCATCTGGAGTGGATGGATTTTCCATTTATATGTCAACGCAAATTCTCTTCCAGATGATTTATGTTGGTGCACTGGATTTAAAGCAATTCCTCCTTAAATTAGATGTTGTTCTTGTAGAGCAGCTACAAACTAAAAAGTTGTGCATTTTCATTAAAAAAAAATTCACAGAGGAGAAAAGAGAAGAAGCACAGGAAAGGACAACGTACAGCTGTGGAAAACCCAGGGCTGTGTTGAGCGGCTGGCCGCTGCCCGTAGCCAGCTGGGGCAGGAGAAGTCTCTCCCACTCTCGTTTCAAGCAAACTGGACAAAACACCATTGCAAATCCACAGGTTCCCACCACCGCCCCAGGACCCCTTCAGCCCTTGTCACTGGATTAAAAAACCTCACATTTCATGTGAGCACACAGCGAAGATAAGGCTAATGTCAAAAAAAAGAAATCAGTGTATAACCGATGCCAAAAGCCTCCAAGTAGATATATGAAGGAAAAATCCCCAATGAAGTATCCTAAACATGGTCTTGAAACATACGGCCAAAGCTCCAATGAAATCTTTGCTTCACTGAAACTAATGCAAAATCCCCCTGAGAAAAAGGTGATGGGGCGTCATCCCTAAAAAGGACAACATCGACAAGCAGGCAAGGGCATCACTGTGGGTTATTTCTGCTGTTAAAATCTTCATTGTGAAGAGAAAGGACAAGCTGTCTGGCCACCTCACCTGTTTATCATGCCGGTCCATAAATTCCCTCCATTCCCTATCTCTCCTTCTCGCTCCGTTTTGTCTGTCTAGGGCAGGATTAAGCCTCCTTTGGGCACCTCATGCATCCACTGCACTATGAACAACATTAACAATGGATTATTTACATTTTCCCTTGTTTATCAAGCTCAAAAATTTCTGATAAATAAGTCAGCTGAAAAATAATAAAAAAAACCCTTTCCTTTCTCTAAGCCTCCGTTTTCATAGCGGATGTCTTGATCACTTTCCAGTTAGATTTAGTGAACGGAAACTGTTCTCTCTTTATGCCCTAAAGGCAGATACTTACCATTTTCCTACCTCCCAGGGAAAAAAATAATTTGATCAAATCTGCTTCCTTTGTAGAGCACAAAATTAGTGAGAGAAAGAGACTAAATATTTCCTAAATTAGCTGAATGGTATCCAGAAATACTCAAAAAGCCATTACAATGGATCTATATATACATGGATATATATATGCACAGCACAATTAATCACCAGGAGGAAGGCGTTTGCTGCTGCAGGAGTGACGAAGCCTCCTGCTCCCGCTGCGAACGGGGTGTCACCGCTCCGCAGACTGTGCAGACACACTCCCACGGGCAAAGCTTCCAGCACCCAACCTTTAACGTCCCTCCTGGCTTCAAACTGTCTTACCACGGTTAATTTTAGCACGAGTGATACCTGTGGGACCATGGAATAAGGAAGTTTCATATCTCTAAAATCGTGTGATTTTTCTTGCCTTTTATCTCTTCCTCTGCTGCTTTTCTTTGAGATATTTTACGACGTTAATTCTCAGGGCTTGTGCAGCTCGTGATGTACTTACCAAGCGCAGAATGAAACCTTGCATGGGCAACCACAACAACCCAGAAGAGTCTGAATGAACCGAGCTTTCGCCCTTCTCCATTCATCATAGTCACATTTTACCTGTTGCGATCAATCTGCGTGATTGAAAATTTCAAAAAGCTAGAAGCAGCTCTCAAAGCAACAACACGCAATTAAATCAGTTTGGTCTCCGCACTTCTGCAGGCATAAGAGCATGACCACCACGAATGATTCCTCCACTTTTACTACTAAGACACAACACTGCGTACAGAAGCATCCAGCCTACTTGGTAATGGACTATTCATGCTTGTGCAAAGTATTTAAACATTCTTTCACTAAATTACACACATTTTTGCTCAAATACACACCTGCCCCAAAAGACTCAGTCTCATCCAAACCAGAGAAGTACAAACGCCACCCGCCATCCCAGCAAAGCAATGCCTAAGTCTTCTTTAATAATATAGATGTCTTTCATCCACCTCCTTGCAATCCACACGGAGCATGTCTAAGGGCGATCGCTCCACGTACTGACTGAATCACCTCCAGACAGGAAGCTTGCTCTAAAAAAGTCACTTTCTGGCCAAATCTTTTAAGTAAACGAAGGCAAATTTTGGAAATCCTCGGGGTTTTTTTTTCTTTTCACAGTTTTGCCCCGTTGAGCGAGGACAGACCTCACTGAGCTCCAGCACGAGGGCGGCTCAGCGCGACCGCCCTGGTGCCACCCGAGCGGGGAGCGCGGCTCTGCCGGCTGCTGCTGGCAGGTTCTGTACCCACGTTTGAAGCAAAACCCAAATGCTCTCCGAGTCCGGGGGATCCAGGTTTAGATTCTCTATTCAGCTCTCTATCCACATGTTTTATTTTTTAAATAAGTATGTAATTTACAATATTGAACAAAATATGGAATAAATACCACTTGTCACTATCCAATGCTACAAACTCATTTAAGCCTATAATTACTCACAAAAGCCTTTTACTACTGCGTAAATCTCCCACAGATTTCTCCCTAAGTAAGTTCAGGCTGAATCTGAACACGATCATCTGGGAAGACATGGTTTTAACTTGAGGGTCTCTCGAGTGTGATCCATCCCAAGGATGGTGGAGGGCAAATCCAGGCAGGTGTGGACCAAGGGGCTGTGCCTTGGGGGACCTACCTGTACAGACTCCATCCTCGGGCTACGTAGACCCTTGCACGGAGGGCCCGGGCGCGCACAGGGATGCTCCCCCTGCTCTTCCCTCCCTGGGCACCACGTTTCGTTAGCCCCAAATGCTCTGAGGACATCCAACACTGAGATTTCTTGCCTACGCACTGTGCTCCTGCACAGCCAGAAGCACACTGTCCCTGCACGCGCTGCTAGTACGGGGCACCACGGACTGCCCCATTCTTGCACGATCCACGCCGAAAATACAGCAAACATCCAGTGGTTTCATCGCCGAAACTCAGCGGGGCCTCTTGGGCTGCAAACCGTCAGCAGCAGGGTCTGATACCGCACAACGTCCACGCGACAGCAGGCCTACAGGAGAGCGGTACCTCCTCTCCCCTCAGCTGCAGCCAGGAAACACCAAGGTGCATACAAATTTTATTTTTAAATACTGAGAAGAAAAAAGAAATGTAGCCCACTTATGTTTATCCAAAGTCCTTAAAAAGTTCAGGCAAAACACACTCTTCTGCAGGACTTGGCAGGTCTCCGCTCCGCATCGCTCACTGATACCGCTCCGGCACACGAACGGTCCTCTCCAGCGACGTGCTCCGTCCTTGGCCATCGGCCAGGGAAGGAGGAAGGGATGAGAAGGGTACGGCTAACTTTGGCTCTTACTGCTAAGTAACATTGATGAACAGTAAGAAATGGTAATTCAGTCCCGTACAACCCAGCTCCAACGCGGCAGAGCACGTTGACCTCCCGCCTGGCCCCTCCTGCCCCCGGCAGCCCGTCCCCGCTCCCTCCTCCGAGCCGCAGCGCAGGGACGCGGCCTCACGGCGAGACCGTTCGGGAATCCGACCAGCAGAAACCTTAACCCTACAAAAAAAACTTCCATGGATGGAGCTCCCTGAACCGGCTCGCTACGAGGTCAGGTGAATGCTAAGTGGCTACAGGATTTAAAAAATTCCTATTGCTAGAAAGTTGTATGCACTCCGGAATAGCTAAGTTTAAATGAAAATTTCCTGCTACTTTTGCCTATAAGAGACATGTTTTCTTTTCTCCCTGACTTTTTTTTATCCCCCACCCTAATGAAAAGACACTGAAAGTAAAAGTAAGGAGGAAACCACAGCACGTCTTCTTTCCATGAAAAAGAGGTGGACACACAACTGGAGAGCACCTCCAGCAACGCTGCTCCAGGCTCGCCAGCCGTTCTTCAAGGGCTTTCAACCAACTCTGAGACTGTTCAGAAAATTAATGAGGGCTTGACACTCCCTTTTAGTGGTCCCATCAACATTTGTATTTATTTCTCAGGATTACCACTGAACAAGTTTTGCAAAGCACAGACTACATCAGGGCTAAGTTCAATGTTTCCACATCTGTGCAAAATTGTCTTGCATATTAAGAAGTGCAGGCCCTGGGGGGACATGATGTTGTGTGCAGATGCAAAGCCAGCTTTGCCTATTTCTTCTAACAAGCTTGAGTCAATATTTTTAAACATAGGGTATTTTTCCACGTCTTTTGGGCAAGAAGTACTCAAAATGCACGCCTTGCTCTATTAACAGCGAAACTATGGCAACATACACACAGCTGCCAACAGAATTACTGAAACAGGTTTAATAGTTAATAAGCAGCCAGGTGATGTCAGACTGATCTATTAAGACCACTTCACATCTGCCTGTTAGAACTTAATGTCCCAGAAAGCTGGGAGGGCTACTGCTAAACAGTCCTACTTTGAGCTCATTTACCAGTTATAAAGCCAGTTTTCTGCAGAACAGGGTAGAGTTGCATGAAATGTGGCCAGGCCAGACCATGCCTGTATTTCATAGTGCAACTGCTTTGATCCTTTTGTTAATAAGTAATTTTCTGCATGTCAGAGATGTGAATCAAGATTTAAAGCAATGAGCATGTTATAAAAATGGAAATCACAGAAGCATCCTGCAGAATGGGATGACTGCCAGGTAACCTACAGCACGCACGCGCGGACATAAACAAAAGAGGAAAGCAAAAGAATCTGCTAAATTACTATCTTTGCCAGCGGATTCTGGAGTATACATTATTTACTGTTTTAATTGAGGTAATCAAAAGTTCTTAACAAATAATTCTCAGTGAAAATTAGTTTCAAAAATGCAATAATTGTTTTTGGGCGAAAACATTAAGTTGGCAGGTGTATTTGTAGATTGCTTGTTGCATTTTCTTAATTTGATAAAAACAAAAATGTTTGAGTGATTCTTGAAAGTTCTTCCTGTCTTTTGCTCCCTTTTCCTCTTGTATCCACAAGATTTCCTCAGTACAATGCACTTGAGCAACTGATAAGATTTTCGTATCAGCCATGAAGTATTTTATGCATGGAGAATCAGGAGTTTGCCATGCATAATTTCTTGGACATAGTCTCCACCTAGGTGGTTAAAGTCTTTACCCAAACATAGAATACATTGCCTGAGCTGTACATCTCCAGTGCACTCACTAACAGTCGGATATAAAGGCTTGTTGGTTAGCAAGTGATGGTATTAAAAAAAAAAAAGATCTTCTGAATGCTGAGGAATTTGTTGCTTTTTTTCCACCTTTGTATCACCAACGAAGAGGAGCTACACCAACCTGCTGCGTGCAATGCTCTAGAAGGGAAAGGCGACAGAGCCCTCTCCCATAACTCACCAACTATGGGCCTCAGCTCAGAGACAAATACTTGCTTCTGCAGAGGACGAGTCTGAAAGCATGGAGAAACGCAGTGTTGACACTGCCGGCAGAGCTCCTACCATCTAGCTGAGGTGGCAGCTCCCTTGCCAAAGCTAAATACAAGCACCTAAAAGTTCAAATAACTCCAGGAGATAAAGGCACCAAACTCCTACTGCTTCCACGCTGGCAAGGACACACTATTCTTTTCCAATTACATGCAACTCAACGTGAATTTCTTTTCTTTTATTCAAGAATACTTTTTACATCTGCACATCTGAAAATCTCAGAAAAATCTTCAGAGATTTTGCATGTAAAACACAGTCATTCCACATAAGAGGTCTACCGAAGTTTTAGAAAATGAAGAATAGTTATTCTATAAAATTTAGCTCCATGTCTTACAACGTGGTTGTCTTGCTGGCTTGAAATGCAAATTTCTAGCGAAAGCCAGACAAAGCTATTCCAGAAGCTGTTCACATCTCCGAGAGCTGAGAAACACTCTCAGAACTCGGACAAAGAAAAATGACTGCGAAATCCTCCTTCAGCAACGCTTCCACTGACACGGCACGGAAATGCTTCCGTACACCTCCGAAACCCGGTCCCAGGCAGGAAAAGACGACAGAAAGAGACTTGTAGAGCATCATTTTGTAGCTCCACCTTCCTTCAGCGTCGGGGCCCTGTGAGTCACGCCGGCAGCAACGCATCTGTGCCAGCGACGGCGGCTTGACGCAACCCTTCTTTTTATTTATTTAGCAGCAAAGGATGAGGGTTGAACATCCACCCCATCTGCCTCCCCCAGGCCAGGCCCGGCCCAGCGACATAACTCCCGGGTCTAAAGCCCCTAATTACAGCTCGACGTGACAAGCGCTGCTTTCGGCTCCAGGCCCGTTTCCCCCACACCTACTCCACAGCACTTGTTGACAGGGTAATTGATGAGCAGGGAGCACGGACACACACAACACCCCTGCAATTTCCAGGAGGGCTGATGAAAAGGCTAAATTATCTAAATTGGTACAAGTCAAGTTCTCCTCTTTTTCTTAAAAAAAATAAAGTCACACACACAATATGTACCTTGACGCCTGCATAAAAGATGTACTCCAGCATTGCATAAGATCTGCTGAAATCTTCTATTTCGGGAAGCAGGCCTTCATCTCGCTCTCAGCTACGATGCGCTGAAAGCCTGTGATTACCGTTCGCACGCACGCAGCCTTCTTCAGCAGCGGAGCACGGAACGGGCAACGCCGCGGCCCCGCTCGTGCCCCTGCGGCCGTGCCGCGCGGCCGGGCACGACGGCGGAGCAACGCGGACGAGCGGGAGCGGGTGCAAACCAAGGCCACGGGCTCGGAGCGGCGTTGAGCATGGTCAAAGCTGCAAGAGGAAACACTTCAATAACAGAAATAATACAAACCCTCGTGCCTCCGAGCATAAATCTGCGTCAAATGCTTGAATTTCTCCTGCGAGTTGCTTGGTGACAGGACACGAAACGAGGCGGATCGAGGCTCTGATCTGCTCTCTGCGCTGTGTCGAGCAAACGGGCAACCAAAGCCACCCGACACCTGAGCGCGCCGATCTCTTTCTTTAATAACGCAAGCAAAGGGTTAAGAAGAAAGCGCGGTAAGGATATATGGAAAAAACTGCATTAAGGTATGGAAGCCAGGTTGGAAAGAAGGTGAGAAACAGGTAACAGGAGGAAATCTCCCCCCGCAGCTTTGGGGTAACATACCAACACCGAAAGCGCACAGAAAAATGCCGTTTGTCAGCCACTGCCTTTGGAGGCCGGGACTGCGTCACCGGCATCACTGCGCTCCCCTCGCCGGTTCTGGCGCTTGTGCCCCGTTGCTATAGCAACCCAAGGGAGGAAGAGCCACCGAAAAGCCAGCGGTCGCCCGGGCAGGGCCGCGAGCGGCGACGCCGAGCCCTCCCGCGACTCCTCGCTCGCTCTGCCATGGGCAGAGCCGCATCCAGCAACGTCACCACTCCTCGAGGACCGCTGGCTGTGTCCCTTGTGAATCCGAAGGGGAACATGCGGAAAGAGCAAGTCTTTAATTCAACACTCAGAGATCTGGAGACTTGAAGCGATAGGCATCTCACCGTCAAATTAAAATGCTCTAGCCAGTATCACCTTAAAACTGTGAGGGGAAAAAATGGAAAGAACATGCACATTAAACACCAAATAACCGAAAAAACGATAATAGGCTACCAGCTAACGCATGCACAAAAACCGTCCTAAGCGTTTGCCAGCGAATCCCGGGATCGGGACTACCAGGCTGTCGGAGTGAGGACCGGAGCTTCAAAGCCAGGCCAGGTTTCTACCAGGACGAGGGGTCCTGCAACCACGGCAAGAGACAGCCCTTGCGCCGGAAAAGCTGTGTTTCTAGGGAGGCAGGAGAGAAAAGTGTCCCGAGTCGAGATGAAGTGAAACGCAGATGAAACCGGCCAAGGTTAGAGCGGGTCAGGAGCAGGGACGGGAGCTGTCGCTGCGGCCTGCCGGCCCGGTAGCTGCTCCGCGGCTGCCTCTCCTCTGCGTCCGACAGAGCAGTACCGGCCTCCTAGGGAAACGACGCCAGAAATCAGACGAGAAACGAGACTTTGCTGCAGCACCAGGAGATTAATGCTATCAGGAGATTAGTTTTCTCTGCTACTGCTGAAGGCAAGTTCTGCAGAAGCAAGGCTGGAGTTTAAACAGGTTTCAAGCTGCCGGCACGTGTTTTCCACACAGGCAATCCCGCAGAATCACGGAGCATTCCCTAAAAGTCAGCTTGTCTGCCCCAAGCTTTAAATCCCTCACAGTGGGCTCTGCTCCTTCAACTTCCAAAAGCACAATGACCCGGGAAGCCTACTCCACAAAGCCATTACCATTAGAAAAGTTTCTCAAAACGTCCAACCGCTTTTCCTTCCTACTTACTAAATCAGCTATTGCTTGTTCTGCTGATAATGGAAATGGAGAAAAACACGTTCCCTTCCCTCGAGCAGTCGTTTCCTCTGCCACTGCCCCTTCAAATTGGGAGATTCTTGTCTTCAGTCTCTCTTCTCTAGACCAAACAACCCCAGGTCTATCACTCTTTCTTCGTACGTGATCCCTCCCAGTTAGAGGTCTCCCCCAGGCCCCCCCAGCCAGGTGCAGTTATCTCAGAGAGCTGTGCTGAGGCTCCGCTGACTGCACCCAGCCGAGGCGTCAATGCCGATCGGGACCCACCACAAATCCCAGGTACTACTACTTTCCTGCAGAACTGCTCTCCAACCAATTTCTTCCAAAGCACTCGTCTCTGCTGCTACTGCCCTCGCTGCAGACACTACGTCTACATGAGCGTCCCATCAAACCACCTTACTGTCCCTGGCGTGCTCTGTTCTTGGTGACTCAACAGTCACCGATCCTTTAAATGATCTCATCTTTGACTTATTATGTCTTCTACCACTTTCATTTTAGACTCCAGTGCTGCTCCCCCTGAAATCAGCCATAAAACTTACGATCAATCAATCATGCTGTCAAAAAGAAAGACTGGACCTTTATCTCTGGTCTACTTCCAGCTTTCTCATTACTACATCTGAGTTTGCTCCCCTTATGCTACGCTGCAAAATCAAAGCCCTCTGAGGACAACGACGAGCAGCCTTCCTTCTCGCCGCTCTGCACAGAGCTGCACACAGCGATTCTCACTCAACGAGAGACCGGGCGAGCTAGGTATCAGCAAGGAGTTCACAAAGTCTTCCAGAAGTCCCCTGTCAGCTCGGAAAAGAATGACTGTGTGTGATTTCAACTCAGCTAGCAAGTCCGTACTGTGGTACTGCCATCCAAGGCAGAGATGTAGAAAGTCGTGATTTTCCACAGATGCCACCTGATCTGAGACCCTGAAGGAGATTACCATGAATGATGATGACGTGGAGCATCTATGGCGCACACAAGTGTTTATGACACTAAGTCACATTTCGTCACTACTGAAGGGCTTTAGCAACTCTGACATTTCAGGAACACAAAAAATTTACTGGAATTTCTCATGAGTTAGCACCCGTTCCATAAAAAAAATAAAATAAAAACAGCCTTTGAAAACTCAGTTCCTTATGGGGACATCACATGAGAGAGAAGCAAATACTCTCTTCTCTATGAAGTGAGCAGCTTAGTAACAGATAACAGATGGATCACATTTGGATCTTTCTATCATAAAAATAAGATTCACTGTTTGGAATAAAAAGAGCAGTACAGCTGTCCGTTACTCCTACCCGGAGAGGGGGTTTTGTGTTGATTAATAAGCAGAAAATCAAGTGGCTGTGGAAGGGGAACAGGACATGACAGCATGTCTTATACAACAACCTGGTAACTCTCACAACAGCTTTGCAGAGACCTTACACCATTCATAGCTACAGAAACCAAAGTATGATTCTGCAGACACTTCTGAAGCGAGGACATCTCCTCCCGTGAGTGGTGCCATTGAAACGAATAAGACTGTTCACCTAATTAACTGCTCGAAGAAAAGTCTGTAATTTAAGAAAGGTTGCTTCTCCTATGTGCATTGTGCTACACAATCCTTACGAGAACTACAAAAATGAGCAATAATTAATTGCCGGTGCCCACATAAGTTAATAATAATAGTCGTACATGACTTTAGAGGCCAGCATCAGGCCCTGCTTGGTAGAATCAGGTGCTGTTGGAAGTAGGTGCGGAAAAGGGTATAAATCTAAACTAAGGATGAGATGACTCAGACAAGACACATTTAAAAATGAGGCAGAAGATAAAAATACTCTCAAGACGTAATACAAACTGTAAAAACACTAATTTGGTTCTAAACCAGTAAGACTGGGCCCACTTCCTCCTTGTTTGTTGCTTAACGAAACTCTAAAATGAAATATAAATAATGTTAAGGATGAGCCACGAAGAGACTCAGACTAATATAAACATATGGTACTCCCCTTAGCATGTATATACTCTTTATGCCAGCCATACCACATGAAGTGCAACTCCACTGCTACAACGTGGTGAGATGGATGAAAAGACGGCATCGTGGTTATAATCCCTGCCCTTTGTACATTTTTTTTATCTTCCCATCATCACTCTAATCTCACCGTTTTAGTGAATGAACCCTTTCTAAATAGCTCTAAAGCTGATAGGAAAAATAATGGAAAAATTTCTAAACGGTAAGAAAAAGACTACCAAAAATATAGAAAAGTATGGTATGTTATTAAATCAAGAAAAGCACAGATTAATTAGCTTCGCACCAAGCTGAGAACAAAATGCTAAGAACACACTCTGGGAGTATGACTTCCTTCATAATAGTGTGCGCAGAAAGCTAATGTTTTTCACTTTTAAAATTAAAGCCCTCTAAGGACAGAGATTAATTTCTTTTAGGCTTCAGTAATAAGTGGAATAAGCTATTTTTATTGTATTATTTTAAATAGCAAATTTTTGTTAGGAAACTGGAGATTCACTTCTTTCAGAAGTAATGCAGTTCTCTGCGCAATTGCCATTAAGCAATGGACATTCATTTAATTAAAGATTCCTTGGTAATCTGACAAGAATCTGTGGAAGCAGTTTCTCTCTCAGCTTATCACCTTGAAAAATGTTCTGGCAAGATATAATTTAGAAAACGAACTTCAACATGAAGTGGGGGGAATTTAAATGTGTCGGAATGAAGTTCGGCCGTGGCAATAACCCTAACAGCAGCTTCTCCTCCCTGCCTGTGGGATGAAGGCTGCTCATCTCTGTGCAAACCATGGGATATTTAAAATGCTGCCAGCAGGCTACCGAGAACCCTTTAATCACACTGGGATCCCAAAGTATTTTCCGGAAAGAGATTCAAAAACTTGGCTTAATTTGTTCTCATTTATGTCAATGGCCCAACTTAGCAGAAATGAGAACTGTCTCTGAGAGCTTTTGAGCATCCTATTCGTAATTAATAATGTGTCAAATATGTGCTGCACATTTTAATGACATTTTGAAAGACACATACATTGTGAGTTATTCCTCATTAACTAATTATTAAATGCAAAGTCATTGCTAATTTACCGTTGCAAGACAATGTTAAAGCTGCTTTTATGTTGACACAATAGCCTTAGACTTTAAAAGAACAGATCCTTCAAAGGCAATAAATAATTAACAGAGAAAAAAAATCAGGCCATTTTCACTGCAAATGACAATTAAAGATACCCGCTGTTTCGAAGAGAACTCAGAGTTTTAAATTCAACTTAAATATTGTATTCCTGCTATAATATCTAAAGCTACTACCTCAAGGACAAAGATGCAGCATTTTCTTCTCTCCAGTTTTCTCAGCTCTTCTCCCAAAAGTTCACGTAGCCACTTCCACCGACTCCTCTGCACAGCGCATCTCCAGCTTTTATTTGCATTCAGGTTGCAGAAAGGAGATATAAAAGGAAATACGCAGACTGGAAGTTCAGCTTCGGATTACAAATTACGTTTTAACTTACCAGATTTCAGTTTGATGGTCTGTCTTTAATAACTGTATCTCACATTAGCAGAACATCTTTGTTTATGCCAAACACACCGCGTAACATTCGGCAATGCATGAGGAAGAGGTATCTCAATTAAAGCTGTACTACAGCTGTCAAAATAAACAAGCAACATTTATTTTGCTCGTTTGCTGACATAAATATGCAGCGAAAATGAATGGGTGTTGGTTGGTGGATTTAACTGACGTGGGGGAGGAATAAAATCCGAGCTGTGGGTTACAAGCTTGGGTGATGACTGACAGAGCGACTTTACAACATATAGAGCTGGGATGGCCAGCTCTGGCGGTGCAGCTACCAGACCAGCTTTCATATCCTCCTAAGGAAGGGACTTTTAAAAATACGCAAGTTACATCCTACAGGAAAGGGTAACAGAAAACAGCAAATAGATGATTAGAACTAGAAAAAGTAGGGAGAATCAAGCAAAACAAGCAAACGAAAAGCCTTGCTCAAGTCCCTAAAAGAACTTTCCTCTTATTTGCTTTTTAATTAATTGCCAATAATTATCATCACTGAAGCAGCCTCAGCAGAGTACTTCCTAATGGCTTTTTAGTGCCCTACAAACAAGGTGCATTTTAATTACAGACCGATCCCAGCTAGGCTGGGAGGTCTGCACTCCTCCGACACCAGACTTCATTCTGTAGCTTTAATCTACAGGTGAAACAAAACATACTTTTTTTTTTTTAACCCAAACTTGGAGGTTTATCAGAAATGAAGGTTACTAGCTGGGAACAGCAATTCACTGTACGCACTGGACACATCACGAAAGGAGGAGGAATTAGCCTATGCTGCCTTGCTCAGGGCGTGCTTATCCCAGGCAATTTACGGCAGCAAAGGCTGAGTGCAAACAGGCCACGCGTTGGACTTCTGGTGCACCTCCACCACTGCACAGCGCTGGGGAAGAAGCCTGGGGGTCACAGGGACTAAAACGTCCAGAGGACATGGAACCCCCACACGCCAGGAGGAAAATTATGTCCGATTTTTCCCATTCCACATATTTCTTCCCCCAGGTCATTTTTTTCTTTCTCAATAAACCTGCTGTACAGTCCCCGTCCGCCCATCACGATGCCCTTTCCAAGGGCACTTTGGTTTTACTGGTGTCCTAGTGCTAGTTTCAGGGAGCGGGGGTTTGATATGGAGGCAAAATACTGGTGTGAGAGGTCTGCGCTGAATCCCAGCAGAACAGCAGATGCTTCACATACGTCTAGTGGGACACTTCTTTGAACCAGTCTCATTAGCAAAACTGGTTGATGATAACACCTAGGAAACTCTCACAAGTATCACAAGGGGTCACCTGGTGAGCTAATGAAGCATTGTGCTATTACAGCAATAAGATCCACTACCGTAATCTCCTCATCTACATTTATAGGTTTTTTCCCCGATTCCCCACTTCCCCCTTTTCTCTACCATCCTTCGATTAAGGTATAACGAAAACGATGCACTGCAAACATCAAAAGACGCTTCCCTCTTCCTCCGGAGACGGGTGAGCGTTGAAGCAGACGGGTGAAGCGTGCAGAGCGGAGGAATACGCAATAGCCGAAGATCTTCTGGGGTAAAAGTGCCCAAGGACAGCACTGACGCAGCCTTCACGACATAAAACGAATGTCACGTTTTGTAGAACAGCACTTCAGGACTCTGCTGATCGGCAGATGCCTGTATCATTTGGGTAAACATTTTTGTGTTCGGAGTCAACAAAAATAATTTGGCAGAGTTTATCTGCAAGGGGTGTGTTCTCCTGATCGTGATGTGTCAATCTAACACTATCTGAGAAGCCTTTGTAGGAAGGAGTGTGTCTATGTGGGATGGATATCATACCATGCTGAAAAGGCTTTATTTGAGCTCAAAGCCCACACAACATTGTTTGTTTAGAGGCTCACTTTTGCAATAAGCCTTATGCAAAATTTGCAACACTTTAGGGCAAAGAGAGCTCAGCAAGCACTGAGGCTTTCCAAAAATCCTGAAAGACAAAAATCAAGGAAAAATTCCTACTTATACGTTAGATACAGGAAATCTGACCTTGGATCTACCAAAGCAGCCGCAGCTCCACCCTCGGTTCATGTCACACCTCGCAGGGAGTCGAAGGCAGGGCGTGCGACGCGTTTGCAGAGACGCACTGTATTTCCAATGGCACAGCAGGTGAACGGAACAGACCAACAGGTTTGTGAGAGAAACATCGGACCAAGACAAGTTGAAGATCTGAGGGCCAGAGGAAACGCTGCCCAGATAGGCTACACTCATATGTAATGCAAGGAGAGAGACATCTTCCTCTCAAGTGTTCCTATATTCATGTCCAAACAAGCCATCTCTTTCTTGCTAAGTTTAATGGTTATTCTCAACTCCAGCTGAAGATCTAATCTTATCCCCGGACACTAAGGAGGTTACTGCTGGTTTGCCTGACAGGAGAACCTGGATGGCCCCGGTCAGAGCGACAAGGCAGGGCAGCACAACACGCGTATTCTGGTCTTGCAGAGGCGTGCAAGCTGCTTACGCTAGATTTAGGATCCTCTGGACTAACGAAACACTTGGGGTAGTCTCGTTGAAACCTGGAAGGTGCTTTTGAGGGCACGTTTTGCAAGGTAGCATAGCCATTAGTCCCGCTTCCGTCCGTTCACACGCCCTTCCCTGGTCCCGCGCCCTGCACCGACAGCGCGTAGCTCCACGTCGTTTTGTCCATTGAAAAGTAACATCACCGATTCCTCCCCACAACTGACTGCAAACCTAGTTTGCCGCTTCACTCCCCTTTTTCTCACTAAACATTTTGGCAATGGTTGAGTTTTGCTTAAAGTCAGAGCCGATACCAGAGCAGACAGAGGAGCAGGGATTTAACAGAAACAGCCGTACGTGCAGATGACGTCCTGCCCCTGAGCAATTAAAACAGACAAAGGAACAAACACTCAGTGAGACTCGTAGAGCAACGACTGGCCTGTTTGCTATATGATTCCCTGCTATAAATGACAACGTTTGCTGTTTTTCTTTTTATCTCCAGTGACATTAAGAAAGTTCAGAAACAGCAGACTATTTCTTTACACCGCAGCAGTAAACCTGCAGAATCCAGTGCCCCAAGACTTGAGCAGAACAGATTCTCCAGTCACGTTTTTCTAAGGACTGTCAAGTCATATTACCACTAACACATTCACAAGCTAAGGGAGCAACAGAAACGACCACATTTCTTTTTCAAGATACAAACTAAAGAGGAGGAGATACTTCATCCCTACCGTACCATACCCAACAACTCTTTCATCGGCTGCTTGGGGAGATGAGATGCTTGACTAGACGGTCCACAGATCTAATTTGACGTAGCAATTGTACAGAAAGTTAAGAACTGGTATCATCTGTTTAAGAAAAATTCAGGGAAAAAAAAAACCTTTCAGCAGCTTTTTACAAGATGAAAAGCAGCAGGATGGAGCTCTGCAGAGGGAAGAGACGAAGCCCTGTTGCAGGGTTCAGCGAGTGGCAGAGATACCTGATCAACTACGAAGCAGCTGCTAAGCATGCGATGAAGCTACCCTGGGATCTCGCCTCCAGCACGGCAGGGACAGCTCTCCTGCTTCCATAGCGCCAAGCACAACAGCAACAGGTCCAGGACCGGACCTACGAGTTGCCATGGAAATACAGACCACAACAATAACGAGCATAACAGTAATTGTAGAGGGACACCAGTTGGGAACATGAAACCCAATGCGCTCTGCAACGCTATAATAATATTCCAGCTCTTGACAGATGCTATTACACAAATGCATTGCAGAGGGATGGAGACATCTGGGAGAAGGAAAAAACGATGCTTTGCAATAAAGATCAGGAGAACGGCTTACCAGAGTGTTCAAAGTAGACAAACTATCGTTAGTGTCAGCATCATACCTTTTGGACAGGCTGACACAGTATTTGGAATATTTTAAACATCAGTTAATAGAAAAATTAGCAATATTAATAACAATGCCTTTCTAAGAACAGTCAGTGAGCCACATCAAACCCAGTCGCCACAGAAAATTGCTAAAGTCCTCAGATCCCAGATATTTTTTCTGTTTACCTAAAGAAAGCAACAAAGATCGCCTAAAGAAAAAAGAAAAGGAACCACCTACTTGTTTGACTTCACGTTTTATGTAGAAACAGATGCAGGAGTACTGTGAAAAAATAATTAGGCTCGCAGTGGTAACCGGTGCGTGGTTGGTCACACATCAACAAGAAAAATCGCCTTTATTTTTATGATAATAGCGCTGCGGCTGTTTATGCTGTGGGAGTTAATCCTCCCCGAAGGTCTTGTGCTACAAGTACCTAATGCCATGCAATGAGCAGGAAAGGCTCCGGCTCTGCAGAGCGCCTTGGGGTTTCACGCCTTAATCAAGGGCTGATCAAGCCTCTGGCCCCGCACTCGATACCCGGCAAGTTCCCGCATCCACACGGGACTCATCAGGCTCCAGCACGGCTCTCCAAGGCAGGGGAGGATTTACGTGCACGGAGCTGCCAGCTCTGCCCCAAACACTCGCTAAGCAAGCGCCAACGCGCTAATGAAGTAGGCAATTATCCCCTGCTCCTCAGCGGGCAATCAAATCAGGCAACTTTAAGTGGATCTTCCACTCTTAAGAATGTTTCTGGCTGTACAATCCAGGAATACGTTATCATAAAAACTGCAATAAAAATTCACATTTCCATGGAAGTGCGTAACATGATTCTGAAACACACCACGGTCTGACAGATCTTCTAATGCCTTGGTCAAAATGCCTTTTGTCCCAGCTGTCAGCTACACGAGGTGTGACACGCACCAAAATGCAATAACCACAGTGAAAACAAGAGAAATCATTCAAGTGATCTTTGTTTTACTGCTGCTTATAAAAAAAAAAAAAAAGAAAGAAAAAAGAAAGAAAAAAAAGAGAGAGAGAAGTGTTTTCATTCATCTCCGCTGATAAAGACACGCGCTTCTATAAATACCTCCAATGCCGCAGACAAGGGTGGAATACCTAATAAGGTCTACACAGGTTTTTAAATAGAAGTCTGTCCCTTTCAGATGTAAAGATCTGCTGGATACCCAAACAAGGAGAACAAAAATAGCAAAAGCGAGCGTTTCTCATTATTTATTAAATATACGTATTCTGAAGGACAGATTTTATACACACGTGCATGCCTGCTCACATGCGTGCCGTAATTAGCAGGACACCTGAGTGGATGAGGGTATGACCTCGCTGATCAACAGGACCACGTGCAAGACCCATCAGCAGGGTCACGCCTGCCGAACTGCCACCGCATCCGCGGGAACTGAGCTGGAGTCAAAACCAGGTCCCTTTCGAGCCAGTGCAGGTGGACTGGCCCAAGCAGCACGGAGTGACTGGCTGTAATGCAGAGTACCAACTTCCACCAACTTCCACCAAATTCTTCAGTAACTCCATCGCACCCCTCCTGATTGATACAGTCCGACGTTCCCTGGCATCACAGGAGTCTGCTGTGTAACACTGGAAATATTCCACTATCTGAGGAGTTTCCCACACCTTGGACACACCTCCTGTATTGGGGGTAAGATATTTAGGCATACAGAACAATTCAACTTTTTATTCCTCAAATTGATGGTTGCATCAATTGATTGTTGAAGGTCTGCCATTCTCTGCTTCTCGTCTCCCTTTCTGCACCAGAGTCCTCCAGCTTTACGCTACTCACCGAGTACTCTCCGACTCAACAGTATCTCCAGCTAAGTCTCAAAGGGAGCATTTACCAAAAACGAAGCATTAACTGATTATAATTCCTGGTGAAACAGCCCGGGTGTCTATGTGAAGGACCTGGCATGTCACCCGAAGGCTGCTCTGCTGGTCAGCAAGCAGCAGCGGGTTGCAGTCTGACCACCACGACGCCTAACACTCTCACGACTGGGAACTGCTAAATTAAAAAACTAGAGTAGAAAGACCAGCGAGGAAGAGGACATTTCACCGCGGCTCTCGCGGCCTCCAGAAATACCGTGTTGTTACCAAGGTGTGCGTTTCAGCTGAAGGAAGCTATGATAACGCTATGAAGCGTTGTACAAACGGCACTCTATTTCACTGCAGATGACAGCATGCAACATTTGGGGTTTGAGTAAGGACTTAAAAATAGCTGAGAACAAGATAAAATCCAGCATAAAAAAAAACAACCAAAAAACTTCCTTTGGTTAATTACAAGAGAGTCTTCCACAAGTCTTAAGACTGGGAAAAAATGATTTGGGGGAAATTCCATTATTCTATTCAGTATCATTTAGTCTATGCTTCACGATTATCTTTTTCCAAATAAATCCAGTACTGTCAGAGTTCCCTATGAACTTTGTGTACGACAGTCCTAAGACAAGAAATCTTTGTAAAGGGCTTTCAGACTTCCAAGAATATTTTCTTCCCAGGATTCTTCCCGCTGGGGTGGCTTCTGTGCCGGGAGAGGCTTTCACTGCGCTGCACGCCAGATCCGTCGCAGGACATGAAAGTCGGCCGTGTTCTCCCTGCCGTCTCAGCGCAGCTGCCAGTGGGCACGAGACCACCGCGGGGAAACTGCGCACGCGCGGGATGGAGAAGAAGATGAAACATTTTATCTGCAAGAACTGCAATGAAGGGGTACTTTAGCTACAGATACACTTAAAAAGTTCCGTTTTCTTGTTTTTTAACGGGTAGTTGCTGTAACTCTAGCAATGCTGCGAATACTGTAATTACTGCATTTCAAGGGTGGCCTCCACTACAACTTTCTGCAACAGCATTTAATTCTAATTGAGTATTATGATGAAAATCACAAAAAATATCATACGCCTCAAGCAACAGCAACGGCTCTGCCTGTGCCGACGGCATCCCGGCCAAGCTGCTCAACCCCCCCGGGCACCAGGGTCCGAAGGGGCTCCCTCAGAGCCCTTTGCATATGTATACACACGTGTGCACACGCTGAACTCAATAAAAGTAGCTTTTCCACTTCAACAGGCAAGCAATTACATAAAAAGCTAATGAGTTCCTTATTTACTTACGTTGTGATGTGAGCAGTGTGGGATTTCTGCATGTGTGTACATTGTACTCGCGGTTAATTTATACATTACCGAGCTCGCATAGCTTGCCATGCGACAGCGCTGTCAACACAATTATGATGTCTTGAAAACAAACTCCGGGTTTTTCCTAACCAGCAGCCACTGGTGCCTGTGCTGTTGGTGTACGGCTCCGGAGCGCTATTTAAAGCGCACAGTCCTATCTTTGTCCTGGAAGCTCATGAGCAGCAGACGCGCTCTCCCAAAATAGTTTTCGCTCGGATAAATGACTGCGCCGCGCTGTCAGAGGTGGCTCGGTATTTAATGCCTGGGGGCAACGCTGCTGCTCAAGTGACCTGCAACTTTTTTTGACAAATACAGCTCAGCAGAGGATCCATCAGCACCGCGGGCCGGCAACGCCGAGTGCTCAGCACGGGTTTGCAAGGAGACACAAACCACGACGAGCAGCCGGCTGCGTGGGCGCGTTGATGAATTCAGCCAGCACCACCTGCCCAAGCCGACCGGCACGCAGCGGCGCGCACTGCACGGCAGCGACCGGCTCAAAGGCAGGGCCCGCGGGAGAACTTCCTCCGGAAGGACACAACACACAACCAACGGCACTCACGAGCCTTGGGTGCGTTTTTTATAACCTCCCTGTGATTTCTGGTCTCTGCACATGGAGTTCTCTGTTCTGCACCCGTCTCTGGGACTGCAAACCTAAACGAGCGATGCAACCTACTTACAGAACTCTGACCATTAAAAGTGGATGTGGTTCTTTCTTGCAGAGAAAGAAAAATTAGCATGAAGACAGCATTAATTAGCAGTTGCTAGTTATACAAGCTTGCAATGCTGATAAACCTGCAACGAAAGAGAAGACACAGCCACAAGTGATTCATGAACACATGAAAATGCTTTTGATGGGACCAGTCTGACCTTAGGTAACAGTAATCCCTTCCAGTTCTCCCCGAGGTCAACAACAAATCTCTTCTTTGGTTTGAAGGTAACAGTCAGGTGTCAGAACAGATTTACTTAGTGAACAGACCACACCGGTGTTTCCAAACCTGCCAAGCGGAGGAGGGCCTGGGCCTGTGTCCCGCAACCAAGTGAGCGCGAGGACGGCAACTCTTGCGCAGGACTCACCTGAGCTCAACAAGGACAGACCGACCCAAACTCACAGAACATGGAGATGATGCACTTCAAAAGTTTAACTTCCCTGGGGAAACCAGACATCCCATTCCTGTAGCTAGCACTGCCCGACTTCTTTAACGCTAAGACTCTCCAAAAAGACGCATTCACAGCTCACCGGAGTCTCGGGACGTTGATACGACCTACAACCCACTCAAACAGCGCTCACACCACCACCGTCTCCCAAGTCGGCCCGCCTGCCTGCCACCGGTGCTCACCCACACAGAAACCAACCCTCGGGCAGCCCCGATAAGGGAATAAGGGAAAAAAAGGGACTGAAAATTCCCATTTTATAGCAGAAAGAGAGAAGCATTTTGGAGAGAAGAGGGCATATTTAGACACCGAATTGAGCAGACAGAAAAATCAAAACCAGTGGCAGAAGAAACACTGTGCTAAAATTATTTTCAAAGCATTATCGAGGGGCAAATAATGATTGAAATTCTGTTGATCTTACTCAATATTTTGATGAACAGAAGCAATTTGTTGTAGTTAAAAGAAAACGGTTATTTTTAAGTAATTTCACAGATTGTGTATCTCAAACATGACTTTTTGATATCAAGATCAATACGCTGAAAACATTCATTAATCAGTCCGGAAATCCTCCTGTTGTCACAACTGTACTTGTTTTGACACCTGCTTGAATTTTCTTGCTGTGGCATTTAACGTGGAAAAAAAACATTGATTCAAGATGAAGAGAGAAGGCAGGTGCTGCCCCCCACACACCGTGCTCCCCCCGCACCGAACACGCAATCCTCGAATTGAGGAGAGCTCTTTTTTTTTTATCACTGGTTTTTGAAGAGTTGCTGCTGGCTTGGCCATTACACATCACTGTCTGACGCAGTAACAACTTAAGGAAGCCCCACATCCCAGCGGGCCTATACTATTAGTTAAAACCTAACGGCAGAGTCTTCCTCAGCACCGAGCGGGGATGGCACCGCTGCCGGCACCAGGAGTTGCTCCAAAAATCCCAGTATAAACCTGACAGGTAACATTTGCACTGGAAGGAGAAGCCAAACAAGTAACATACTGTGGAAGAAAAATCAAGTTTTCACAAGGTACATACTATTTACCATTTTATCCTACAGACTACCGAAAGGCATTGAGCCATAAAGGTAATGCCGTGCCCAACGTGCACATTCAACGGCAGCCACCGATAAGACGTCATTTATCCACCGATAATTTGATTGAAGAGATAGCTGTACTGCTACCGCCAGCTGAAAGGTTGTAGCATGCAGAGACCAGCCGAACTGCCATGAATTCACTTGGGCACGTTTAATGTCTGCTCAGTTGTCATGGCAGTGGCTTGTGGGTGTTTGCAGCATGTATAGTGGGGAGGGTGACACTGCTGTCACACACTTGCTACCCAGTGCTTCGAAAGTGTTTGTTCCATACCTGAAATAGCACAGAAACGATAGTAGCAATTAAAAGCTACTTGCAAGGAAGAGAAAAGTGTGTTTCACAAGAGGTCCAGAGCATCCCGAGCCGTGCAGATGTGCTGCGCTACTTGTTAAGGCTTTGGAAACAGATATCGAAGGATCTCGAGTAACCCTGCGGTCTTCTGGGTGATTAACTAACATTTAATGCATGTGACTTTTTAAACTATATCATTTACTTCATTTGTATTGGTAAGTATAATTAGCTGTCATTGTAACCCGTATTTCCTAAAGTGCTTTACCTGATCCTCAAGGAGAGCTGCTTGCTCCGACGAGGAAGCTGAGCTTCAGCCCAAGCCCCTCCAAGTCCTTGCTCCGACTCCCGTTAGCATGTTCACTTACCGGAATTACGGACACCTTGGGACTCCTCAAGGGACCTTTCCACACGCCTCGACACCGAGTGTCACACCAAAACACCAATACCATGAAAGTCCAACGCTAGGAAATGCCTCCGGTGCCAAGTCCCTAAATATCACAATAGTCTGTTGTCAGGGTAATTTCTTCCTGGTTACTACCGAGTTTCTCTGCTCTAAATTAATCCTAAAGCTTTCTTTTTTCTCCTCTGGGTATGTGAAATATATATATATATGATGGCGTTTTTATTGCCACCAGCTAATCCATGGGACACACACCATGAGCCAAGGCTTTAAGCAGTAACACTAACTTTTGTTTTGTTGTGATTCTTTTGAGTCAGGCATTAACCTGAAGTGAAGAAAAATATTTTTCCAAGCACAAAGACAGCTGTACCTTTTCCTTAAGCAGACCATGCACAAATAGGGACCCAAAGAAAAACCAGTATACACAGAGCAACACTTTGTGCTTTTATATCTTTACTCTTATCCCCACTGCTTTACACCAAAGTTGTCCAGTACACCTTCTCCAGTACTCCAAAGCACCGTAACCAGAACATCACACACACAAATTACATCTACATGTTTGGAAAGCGAGGGTGTAATGAAATAGAAACCTAGACAGTAAGGTAGCCTGTTATGCTGGAATAACGTTTTGCAGATCAATCTGAAAGCTGCTTAGAGCACTATCTTAGTCTCAGGAGCACATGAACTCTGCCAGCGTCACCAGACCCAGCCGGGTGTATTTTTGGAATAATAAATAAACGCTATCAGCTTCCAGAACTGTCTGTTGAGCTCTAGATACCTTAGTAACTGCTGTTTAACTTAATTACAGGGGATGGCTAATCATCAGCCGACAAGGACCCAGCAGGCACAGTCGAACCAGCAAAATGCTGAATTCTGCACCTCATTCAGTACCTGCATCTCTTCACTAGCCCCAGGTATCGGGAAGACCCTGAACAACAGAGTAGATGTAAATGAGCACATCAACATTCACACACTGTCATATCTCATTGCTTAACAGCATTCAGAACCGTCTGTTCCCACACATCCCAAGCACTTTTAATTTTCCATAACTGTCACCTTAAGCAATTTAATTCCTGAAGAACAGTGGGAGAGGAAAAGAGGACACTGACATTTATCTTCTCTTGTTAGGAGAAGCTAAGCCGCTCGCAAGCTATCCCGCCTCTCCCGACTTAGGGAGAGAAATGCCAAAACACACATCAGCTACCACTGTTCTTTTCTCTGTTGCACATATACATCCGTATAGGGGCACGCAGTGCGTTGTGGAATTACACACCATTGACTGTTCTGCTCTTAATGCCACCTGGCATTGTGTCACTTCTCTACCATTTTTAGCCATGCCATACAACGGGAAGCTATTACTGATGATTAACATTTAGGTTTTGTTACAAGGTTCCCAGCATAAGGGGGTAGAAATGACACAGTGACAAAAGATGAAGCTATAAAATGTTCCATAGGTTCTGCTCAATGGCAGTGTATTTGAAACAGCAGTTAAAAGAAAAGGTCTCTGGAAAAGCAATGTGGAAAGTGTCTAACAATCATATCTGCTTTTAAATCTCAATTACTTCTAAATGGGCCACACTAGTGAAAACTGAAATCATGACCACAGCGAGCTGAAAGAACAATTTTGATCCAAATGCAGATGAACAACACTGCAAGCAAGTCTGTTTCTGTTCCACACAAATGTTACCTACCACATTAAATTTCAGGCATTCCCAAATGAAACCGATTCCCAGAAATAAACCAATATTTTAAAAGAAATGTACATTATCTCCCTACAGGTATGAATTCATGAGTATGGTCCATGTTATATACTGGTCTTTCAGATGATGCATTATATTTAATCCACCATCATGCTAGAACCAAATCAGCTGTATGCATTTGTAGACGCTTCTCAGTACCTTCCTTTTTTTACGGTAACAGTATCAAATCACAGAAAGAACAAGTTGTTTCACTTCCAGGAAGGTTTTGCTTTCGGAATGATGCAAGCTGGCGTTCAGTCTGTTATAAGCATGAAGTGGCAGCAGGACTACCTTCACACGACATCAGTCACCAAACATTCTCTCCTATTTGACAATTGCCAGTTTGGTGCCTAAAAGCTCCCCGGAACAGCAGGCGGGCGGCTCCTACCCGCCTCCACCTACCTGTAGTAGCCCTCTGCTCCCCAGCGAGACTGCAGCTGCAGACATCAGTGCAAATGCTGGCATATGCGGAAAGGTTTTCACGCCAGTACTGGGAATGTGATCAATGAGGTGTCCAGATCCATAAAAGTGTGCTCCTATTTATTCTAAATTCACAGGAAGTCTGCTTTAAACAAATTGTAAAGATTTTGGCCTTTGGAGAACAGATAAAGTAATAATTTGGTCTAACATTTTGTGAACTGTATTTGTGATTATTTTTTCTTGATCTGCCCTTTTCCTTCTCTATAAATCAAGTGTTCCACAAACCGCAGCTGGGTTTGCAGCAGCATTTTTTTTTATTATTATTTAATTTCAGGCAAACAGCCTCAATTGCCTTCAGGATCTTCTTTAACCTGATGTTCTCTTAGATTTCCCATAAACTAATTTTCCCCTCAAGGCCTTGCATAATCTTTCTTCCTTCTTTCTTAGAAGACATCTGGGGTGATCTTCACATGAGAAAGGATGGGACAAAAGCAGTAGATTGTAACTGACATTATAAATGTTGTCAGGATGGAACAAAATTTATTGGGATCCTCTAATTGTATTAAGTGAGAAGAATACTATCACATCAGTTGGAAAACGGGCAGATGCTCCCCTCTGCTCTAGCTGACGTGGGCTGTGACAGTGATACCAAGCAGCCGCAAACCAGGCGTAGCTGGATGGTAACAGCACGTTTGCAGTTGCTTTGACTTGGAGGCACCAATGAGTTGGAGGATACCAATGAAATCCCGTCTCTTTTTTACTACACTGCTGGTTCTCCATAGCTTGATACAGAGAGATATGGGTACATTTTTTCGTACTACACGTCACATGAATCACCCTCCGAGTTTAAGCCAACCATTGGCCATTTTTCTCCTTCCCCCTGAACTTTCTCCTTACACTGAGGAGCAGCATCTTGGCCCTTCCCCACAGCTGGCTGCTCTCTGGGCTCACTTGATATCTCAACGCCGACATCCATGGATGCGCTGCAGCTATTTCCAGCACCCCAGTGTCCCCTTTCCCCGTAACCGCATCGGTGACTGGTCAGACCTCTTCAGCCCTTCACGCTCCTGCCTTACGCTGAAGACGGGGGTCTAATCCTCCTGCTGCAAGTCTTCAGCGTTGCAGGAGCAGCGTCTCAGTGGACTAGGGAAGAACTTTAGCAAGTTGCACATACGAAGTGCACAAAGTGCACCAAGTGACAGAGTCGCAGTACCGGTCTTGTCCTCATAAGTCTTCTCTTCCCAAGGACGCTGTGACTGCTTGCAAAAGCAGCTGGTCGTAAGATATACTCCCCTTCCGGGGTGAAATACAACGCTCGTCTAGTTCTGCGAGGCTGACAGCCAACCTAAGTCTTCCCCAGCGAGAGCAAACGCTCTGTAGCATCTCTAGCTTCATTCTCCATTGCGTAAAGTTAACTGACCTGTACGCCTCAGCGCTGTCTGTCTTGAGCTTCACTGGAGTTCAGATCAAATACAGAAGTTTTGGAGAAAATGTAAAGGGCAGGGAAGCAATATGGATGTTGGATATGACATACAAGACTTCCAAGGCAGAGAAACAAAAATACTTCATCTATTAGGAATTAAACAAGGATTTGGAAAAAAGAGTCCCATGACTGAATAAGGCATATCTGATTTGTAGTGCATCCATAATTATCCCCATTGAAATCACTGAGAATTCGCATACATTTCCTAGGCATCATTTGGCTTAAGTTTGGAATACAATTGTTTATCAACATAATCACGATACTGCTTTAATTCATAAGCCACAGCTGCTGTGATATGGATTCTCTAGACCACTAAGAGTAACTGCAACTTGCAGTCTATTGTAAAACAGAAAATGGCAAAGCAAACACGAGAAAAGGAAAGAGCTCTGAAGGAACAAAACATCTGTGAAATGCAAGAAACATCTTGTTTATGGTCTCGACGCATATTGTATTATTTCTTCTAAAAGGAACTCAGTTTTTTAAACTGTTTAATCATTTTCAAGTTGTAAATTAGAAGTTTTAAACAAAACATATGGTCTTAAACCAACACAGGTGAAAAAAAATCATGGTCTTGGCTGAGCAATAGTAACAGTTTTACATAACGGCTTTTGCTATGTTCAAAGGGACAACTTTTGTCCCTTTTATTGGTGTAAATCCAGAATAGCATTTGTCCAGATTTATTTCAGTCCTATTGAGAATGGATTACGGCCTTGAATGTGGATAGTAAAGTGACAGCAAAATTACTATTTCTGAAAGAAAAAGCCAACAAGCCAAATGTTGTGCATATTACTATACACTTCCATGATTTTCAGTTATTAAATTAGCTGGATTTAAACCATTTCTGCACTACACAACACACGGAAGAAGTCTGCAGGCTTTGAGCTCCCCGCACCAGGAAAGCGGCGAGAAAGGCTCGTTTCTGCCGACTTTTTCCCACAACAGATTCAGTGACCTCAAAATCCATCATCACCCCACAGATCCTCGTCACATCTCAAGATCCACCTGGCTCAACGAGAAAATGTACCCGTCCTCCTGCCTCTTTCTTCTCGAAGAAACCGAGATGCAAGACAAGACTCATCATTTCCTTTCCTTGAGGAGCAATACAGCATGTTGTTTTCCACCCTGTGTTCAGACACATCAATATTAACGATAAGCAGAGAAAAATACAGTAGGATAGACATCCCTAAACACAAAATACAGCGAAGATTTATGTTAAAAGGGAGCCTAAGGGAGCCTCGCAGGCCTGATTCACCGTGGTGGAAAGTCTCCTAGAGCATCACCTCCAGAAAACACCCCAATGAGCCAACACTCCCAAATCTGAGGTCCTGGACACACCCCACCCAGGCGGCAGTGCTGGACCCTCCGCTGATCTTTTTATAAAACAAGCAGTATAAAGTTTTAACTACCAGTCTGAACAAACCGCATCCACTTTTCTAGGGAGCTCAGGCAGCAGCAGACGTGGGACAGAAACTCCTATCTGGATAAACCATGCAGAAAAGAGCCACGAGCTTGGGAAAAGAAAGGCTTTAAAACCCAAATGACAATACCAAACACAGCTCCCCCGACACCTCCGGGTGGTTCTCACTCCTCCCTCCCCCCCACGTACAGACTTACCATTTTGATACATCAGGGGGTTTTTCGCCCTCTTGTTTTTAAATAACAGGCGAAGGCATCTGTGCTCCCAACCCACAGCCACCTAAGAGTCGAGCTCCGAAAAGTTTGCTTTGCAATCTGGTGAGTGTTTTCACAGATCAGTAAATTACACAGGCCTAGAGACGGCTCCCGTGGTTACCACCACAGGCTCACTTTTCCCCCTCTTAAAAAAAGTACTCTAATAAGCAATATAGAGAACACAGAAGCTTAACATATCTATATTTGACCCTAAATAAACAGGATTTGGGATTTTATAGCTGCCTTACTGGGCATTAAGCCATAGCTCTCTAATCAAAACCACAGCGTTTCATTCAACAACTTCAACGGAGCTCGACGAGCAACGGACTGAGTCAGACCCACGATACGACACCGTGAAGGAAACTCACCTTTGCGGGTGGTGCACGAGAAAGCAGCGAGCTGCCAGAGGGCAGGTCCTGAGCTGCCTTCCTCAACCGTGGTGAAGCCAAGCCCGATACACGTGGCGGCTCTGGGGTTCCCGGGCACGAGCCAGACCCTGGAGACAGGCACCCGGGCTGACGCAGGCCAGGGTCCCCCCGGGAGACGGGGAGCAGCCGCAGGATTTCACACGGCATCGACTCAGCAGCCGAAGCGACGCACAAGTTAAAGCCCTTGCTTCAGAGTCCTAAAAATGTTGCGCGCTATCAGCAGGAGCATCTAGTTAGGTACCAGGCCCACTAATCCAACACCTATATAATATTAGTTCTCAGAAACCAGTAAGATGCCATTCAAACGAGTGATGGCATGAAGAGGACGTTCCCTTTCAGCTGAAGCAGGACTTTTAAAGCGTCATACTCCTCCTTTGTATGTTTAAGGAAACCCGTACTTAACCAAATGCACAGCAGCTCAGGGTGTTTGCTAAAGCCAAGATGTATGGACACGGCATATGTTAATGCAGAGGGAAAAGCTAACAAACTAATCTTGCTGCTCACATACCGAACTTTGTTTACATAACTGCACTTCACGCCACTCCATTAAGCAGTATGACAAACCTCTACCTGTAAAACGGAGAATGCAAGTTATTCATCACTTGATGGCATCCTAGTTTTTGAGGGACGCATTTATTCAACAACATTCCACTTCATTTCACAGAAATGAACACCTGAATTATTTTTGCACAAAACAAGATGTTGCCAAAAAATAAGCACATGGCAGAAAATAGTTAAACTACCTAGAGCTTCCACGTCAGGATTCCTGACTCTGTTCCTTTCCCTGCGGGACTGGGGTCTTAAGGAAGATGCAAAACATACAGGTCTGAACCTTGGCGGAGGTTGAAGACTCAAAGAAAGGAGGCTTTGTCCCTTGTTCCTGTTGACTGCCACTCCGACAGCACCGACAGCCTCAAAACCTGTGTTTGGTTCCCTTAAGGTCCCAATTCCTGGGATAAATGACTATGGGGAGAATCTCAACCTTAAAAAATAATGCCTAGCACTGTTGAAAGAGCTGGACATTTTGATCCCACTGGATGAGAAAATAGGAAGCAAAGGTGAACTATAAGCATAGTTTTCCAACCTACTCATGATTTAGAAGTGATTTAAATTGATAATGAAACTTGAGTCTGAGAATTTCTGCCCTTTCCTGAACTTTTCCCCTGAATTTCTGCCCTTTCCTGACTAGGAGCAGCAGCATCCAAGAGCAGATTCAAAAGAAAAGGCTGCAAGAATGACACGCGGGAGCGACAGACAGGTTGAGCACTGGCAAATGTGACCATTTCTCTGTACATCAAACAGTCTCACAAACAAACTCCTCGAGTCTTTGCTCTCCAGCTGACCACAGCGTAGTAATAAGGATGTATTTTCTGGTGTGTGTGTAACCCTAGAGCCTGCCAGCACATAGTCTGAAATTAAAACAGAGATTATTTTAAGCACCTCACCCCAGGTTTTGCAGCTTCTTGTCCGTTTCCATGGGGACGGGAGCAGCGGCGGCTGCAGAAGGGCTGCTCAAACTCCTGGAAATTCCTGCTGCGACTCCCAGGGAAAACGGCACAGTGCCGTTTCTCAAGCACTGCTTAGACTTTAAGAGTCTTCTGGGCCCAATATATTCCTGAAGCTGAAGTACTTCAGCTCCAACAAACCGAATGGCTAAGAAACATTTTCAAGATGCTTAGTAGCTTTTCACTTTGCCATGAAAATATACTCTTACAGAATGGTATGTCTCGCCGTGAGAATTTGCACTGGGCATTCATAAAGCTGGACTCTTTTATAGGTTATACTACTTTTAGAGCCACGTATATAAATACATTCAGGTGTGGGAAGAGACCGAGCCCATGACAGTGTGAGGATTTTGTTACGATTCCAGGCCCCGTGGAAGAGCAGAGGCCTTGGCACAACAAGGTTTTACAACGCTTCGGATGCCTCCTCTGGAAGGAGAAAGGCTTCCTCCCTGGCAATCCCTCACCACACGTTTTCTTTTAAAACACTGTACGTTACTGTTGTAGGTATAAAGAGATGAACACATCTCCCTCTAAAACACTGAACGAAGCCTAAGCACGTCCCTATCAGACGCTTCTGAGCGTGGGCCACGCGGTCTACGCTCACCGCGGGTCTAACAGTGCTCGTGCCAAGGAAGAAAGGACCGACGAACACCAAAGTCAAGCCGTCTCGTAGGGCAGAATTAGGCACCTAGGTACAGAAACGAGCATCTCCTTATTCTTCAAAGAAAATAACCGCGACCAGCAATACCCTTCTCATTTTCAAATTCTAGTCTGATGAGTTTCCCTAATATTGCTTGAGCTAAAGAATTTCGGACAGATTATTCTCTGAAAAGAAAACTTCCATGCTCACTTCATCCTGTCTGAGGACTAATCCTACAGTCCATATTTAAGTCAGACTAACTCACTGTGAGAGCTACACCTGTGAACTGTAAAACCGGGAACTATTTTAAAAAGTCAACTTTAACCCAAATAAGAGAAACTGCATTTGCTCCCCTTAAAAAAGCCATCAGCACACTGGTAGAAAAGCAGTCAAACGAGAGGTTGGCAAACACAGGATCAGGACAAAACACTGATCATGATTAAAATAATTAGGCTGCAGCACTAAATCCCCTTGAATCAGCTGTAACTCTCATTTCAGCAGCACTGCACTGATGGGGCACAACAGGCAAAGAGGCCCCAGACCCATCGCCTCGGTCTGAACAGCTCCGCGGAGAGCACCAGATGGCTTTCCATATTTTCATTCATGTTTATACACTCTTTTTCAGTAAGCCACTTTGATCCGGGAGGATCCATGACCAAAACTCACTTTTTAAAATTACCCTTAGGTATAACTGCGCATCAAGATACGTCGTGCTATAGTTTCTCCCCCTCTCTCACGTGACCTAACTGTGGGCACAGCTAATGACACCAAGTGTAAGAGTTCCTAGTATTTTCTATTACTCAAGCATTTTCCAGTTGCCAACAACTTTGCTAACTTTAAGGATATTTGGGCCAAAATAATCTTGTTGGCTTCACAATGATGGTTTTCCCTTTTGGTTAAAAAAGGGTCAACAGAAGTATGTCTGATAATTTCCCAGAACGACAGTAAAAATATCTTCTACCTACATAGAAAGCAAATCTTAGAACTGCCTTGTTGGAAATCCTGGTGCTTCTGTGCTTTGGAGCAGAGATCTGAAACTTCAGAGCAGGGAACAGCTTGGAGGGGGCAGAGGAGGGGCAGAAGCCCCAGACCATGCCTTCCTCCTTTTCAGGGAAGAAATTCACAGATGAAGTGACAAGGTTCTTATATCAAAAAAAAGAAACCCAAAAAAAGGCCTTATAGACAGACCTGTTTTTCCTGAGGGAAAATAGTACCTGCTTATAGGAGCTAAGTACGTACCATAAATAAAAAGAAACACGTAAATGTGTTTCTGTAAAGCAAAGTTTGGATGAGAAAGTGGCAACTCCACTAGTCTCAGTTAAGGAGTCTGGCAGACCCGAGTTCAGTTTAAGCTCAGTTACACGCACTAACCTGCTCTGTTCAGAAACGGGGTACAACTCGCTGTTGAAGAGTTGCTGTCAAAAAGATGCAGCTATCCAGCATCTCTAGACAGGGAGCTGGAGCACGTGCCTGGAACTGATGCATTTTTAGCAATTACTGTGCATGCAAACTTCTCTGTATAAATAATGCTACTTGAAGATAATATTCATAAAAGCAAGGGGAACCAGTCTCTGCACGTATTAAAGCTTTCTGTAAGTAATCAGAAAGCACGAAGACACCCTCCTGTCAAAGTCAGCCTTCCCGTGAACTGGATCATAGCTCTGAAGTGCTCTAAAATATTTCAAAGATTGCATCAGCAAACGTGAAACATCAATACACATACGCTGCACGCAAGCACAATACCAAGAACAGGAGTGTCAGAAAAAGAGACGTTACCCACTCTTCCACATTAGTTCAGATAAAATCCTGATGAACTTGGCCTGTATTGAGCTCACAATTAAGAGAAATCGGTGTTTTCCAGGAGGAGGGACCCTGCCCTGACAAACAGCACCTGAGAAAAGTTCAGTCCCAGCGTCACCGAAAGCGATGCTGGAAGAACCGCAGGATCGAGAAAACCCACGAGGCCGACTGGGAAGGGAGCATTTCTGGGCAGGTCCAGGGATACTCCGGACTTTGTGGTTTTACTCACTAGGATAGATGTTAACCTCAAATTGACATAACCCTCTTTTATAATTAATTTTAATTCAACCATTTACTTCGGACTTCAGTGAGGCTCGTTCCTGCATATCCAGCATCGAGAAGCTACGGGTAATATTTCGCACACGAACCTATTTTGCTCAGTTTCTTTCCCCCCTAAGTTGCCAGGACTGATAATTCCTCCCCATCACGCCACACACAGAACCAAAGTATTAACTGGCGTCTTTATTTAAGGAAGTTATTGGAATGCCTTAAGCGATCTCCATAGCAACCGCGCCGTGCCAGTAAATACGAGTTCACCAGAACAGCGCTGACTGCTCCCAACGCGCTAACGAGCGATGGAAAAGCAGGCAAAACCAAGAAAATAGGATATTACGAGTCCCCGCTATCGCAAAGCGCTGCTGAAGAGCAGCTTATTTCATATATTCGGGTTTTTGGCCACGCTTGCTCATCGCAAAGTTCACTTTCTTCTCTGTAGTGGGTGAATATGGGGAATTTGAGGCTTTCCGAATCAGCAAAGCCTCCGATTTAAGGGGTTTTAATCGACTTGCTCCTCGTTTCTGCCGGCCCACCACATGCAGAAGCGGGGAACGGCCCCCTTTAAGCACCGAACGGCAACGGAGCCCAGCGGGGGCTGCGCACGCCGAGGCGCCGTGCAGACCCAGCCCCGCGGGCAGCAAGGGGCACGAAAAGAGGGATTTTTCAAACGCGCCCCGCAGCGCTCCTCGCGGCAGCGGCTCCGCGCCGCATGTCGGCCCTTCCCCAGCGCGCTGACTGGGGGCAACTGGGGGAGCCGCTTCCCCGGCGAAGCAGACACAGGGGTAAGGACCGCTAATCACCGCGGAGGGGTAACGAGCCCCGCGGCCGCCCCCGCCCCGCCGCCCCCGGCCCCACAGGTGGCCGCGCCGCGCTCACCGTCCTCGCGCTCGTCGAACACGGGTCTGCGGGAGGCGGAGGCGCTCGCGCCCATCCTCTTCCTCCACTTGCCCCAGTGGAACATCGGGAGGCGAGGCGAGGCGAGGCGGCGGGCATGCCCCGCGCCGCCCGCGCTGCCGCCCGCCCCGCC
>PTFA01000061.1:536412-578349 GCA_003342895.1 Casuarius casuarius | reverse complement strand
GGCCGCGGGGCTGGCGCCGCCCCTGCAAAGCCGGGGGAAGGAGCATCCCCGGCTTCGCGGCGGCGCTTGGGGGGTGCGTTGGCGCTGAGCTCTTTTTTTCCAGAAAATTCGAGATGATTTTTGGCAGTTACAAACATCCCTGTACGTGAGCATCCAAAACGTGTTTCAGGCAGCCAAAATGATTTATGCCTGCAGCTGAGGAAGGCAAAAATCACTGCCGTTGTTGCCCCTTCCTGAGGAGGACCCCACAGCGGGCTCCACGCGTGACCCCCATTTTGTATTTGGGGAATAAACCGCGTAAAACCGCCATGTCGTTTGGGGGGTTTCTGGAGCGAGGCCGGCTCGGCCACACTCAGGGCTCCCCAGCGCGAGGGTGCGGGGGAGAAGGAGGCCTGAGCGGGAGTGGGGCGGCCAGAGGGCCGCGTGGAACAGTACGCTTTGGGGAGGGAGTTTATTTAACACATATACACAGCATATAGGGGAAGAAAAAAAGCTTGTTTGATATATACTCTTTTTTTCCAATGTATTTTTCTGGTTGTTTTTCTCAGCTCGCGACTGGCCTTCAGCCGATGGGTTCGGTTCACTGAGTCAGTGCTCCGGGCTTGCTAAAATGGACGACGGCTGTTCTGGGGAGCTTCGTGGCCGCGGCGGTCGTTCGGAAGATGGACGTCTCGGAGAGAGAAGCTCATCCGGTTCGAATCCGTCCGAAGAGATCAGGAAAGCTGTTGAAGAGTGTCTGTCGTCTTCCTCAAATACTCTGGATGTCAGCAGAAAAAACATTCAGCATCTCACCGAGGAAATATATAAACCACCCAACATAAAGGTGAGCAAATTGTTAGCAGTAGTTCCGATAGCTTTGGCTTAAGCTTAGCACGGGACATGTAAAAGCTCGTTACTTTGTCAGATGAAAACTAGAAATCTTAGCTATGATCTTTAATCTCCACTTTTTTTAAAAAGCCCTTATTAATTAAATCACTGTGTAATTTATAGAGTTGTGTACCCTTCAACCCCCTTTAGCAATGTTATTTTCATAAAAACGAGGAGCAGTTTCAGTTTTCACATTTAGCGTTTTGCATGCCAAGGAACAGTCTGTCCACTTCTGGCTTTAAAGCATATTTATGTTTTTCTCTATTAGCACTTTCATCTGGAGGGAAATGTCATATCAGCGATTCCCGAGGATTTGTTTCAAAAGCTGCCGCATCTTGTTTGGCTGGATCTCCGGTACAACAAGATTAAAACTATTCCCCCTGGAATTGGCTACCACAGGTAAGATGCTGGTCATGCTGATAATTTAGTAATAATTGTATTTTTCTTCTATTCACATTACCACAATTTCACTGTAAGACTCTTGTATACTTTTGTTTGGCATTGACCTCAGTTCAGGAGTTTTTAACTAAAAACTATATTATTTAACATAATATGTTAGTGAATTTCTAAACTCATCTTTCTTTAGGAATGTAAGACTTGTCACTCTTTTCAGGTAAGTTTTGCACTTTTTTTTTTTTTTTTTTTTTTTTTTTTTTTTTTTTTTTTTAAACTTTAGCTGATTCTATTTCTAGTGTCGTAAGGAAGGCAAAAACTGGGACCCACAGTGCCAAACCTCTTGCGTCACTCGGTGACATTGAGTGATAGTTCAGTCGATCAAAGAATATTATTCATTAATCTTTTCGGTGGCCGTCTGACGTACTAATAACTGTAGGAAGGATTAATTAGCGGTCACTGATCTGTACCCGTGTGTTGCAGTGAACTTAAAAAGCACATTTGATCTCGTGTTGCCATGATCACCAAAATTAACTCCTCACCAATTTTTTTAAATGTCCTTGGACAATTCCTTGCTTCTCAGTACAAAAATGGAAGGCGACAGATCATAACACATGTTAATTAACAAGAACAGAGAAATGAATTTATTACTGGGAGGAGAAAAGCCCCAACGCTGAGGAAAGTTAGCTTGCGTTTATGGTTCTAAAAGATTAATTTCCGTGAAGTATGGGTAATGAGGAAAAGGAGGCAACCTTTGACTAGTACGTGCTACAGAATTTACCAGAACAATTTCCTGGCATTTTGTGATGAGGACAAGTTGTTTAAAGGCATTATAAGATCATTTGTTGTATGCGATTTGTGAACCGTTATATATTTAACATTTGATTACAAAAATATATTAAATGAACATTAAGCCTCTGAAAACAGCTGCAAATGTCAAGTTTAATGATGTTTTTATATCTTTTAAATACAGTTTTCATAAGTTATTTTTAAATTGGACAAGATTACATATACATATTTTTCTGTAGAGAACTGGAGTTGTAAATGGTTTAGTGTAGTTCAGTAGTGTTTGTGAATAATGTGATTGTCGTTGTATGAGTGGCTGAAAGCCTTCGGGATGAAGGCACTCTCTGTGTGCGCTTTCCTGGAAAATAACCCGTGTTGCTTATTAGTCATGCATATACTTTATTTCGTTCCTGTTTGTCCCTTGGCTTCAAACAACAGCTCAGTTTTTAGAAAATGCCTATCAAAAGTACTAATTGAGTATTACTTAATTTCCCAGCATTAGTGTAATTTCACTTCATCCTTATCACATGCCCGAGTGTAATGTATATTTTAAGATGTTCAGAAATTCTGTGGATATTCTTGACTGTAGAAGAAGCTGAAAGTGTAGTTTTCATGGAAAAGCAGAGATTGATGGAAACATTTTGCTAGCTTGGGGCCTGTTCCATTGACCCTTGAAGTTGTCTGAGAATCTTTTCCATTGGTTTTAATAGATATTACGGCTAGAATTTGGCCAAGTCAACACAAAAACATCACCTCAGTTGTGGAAGTGATGTCTTGGAGTAGTGTGCAGAGAGGGGGAGAAGGACAAGCCCTTAACATTTTCTCTCTAGGAATCTCTGAGATTTGGAGCGTGGATGGGCAGGGATCAACGAAGAGCGCGTTGCCACATCATCGTTGCTGCAAACGTTACCTTCCAACAAGAGTTAGCAGAGTCAATGTTTGATTTGATGTGGGACCCTCAGAAGAGATCATTAAGGGATTTGGATTTTGGAGTATGGAATCCCCTGGCATTTTCACTTAGCTTTTTGATCTCAACAGGATAGAATATTCTGCTTCAAAAATAATATGATTTTATGAATACAGTACTTTAATTTCTTGGTTGAATTGAAATGTCTTAAAATATTGCCACAAATGTTAATCCAGAGTTGAGCAGCTGCCAAAATATTTGTTTTGGGTTTTCTTTCCTAGAGGTAAAGAAATATTATGACAGAAACTACCAAGCTTTCTTTTAGTTTGTTTTGTTGAATTTTAACAGTAAACAAGCTAAAAAATGGCAACATTTAGAAAAGTTAATGGATTTTCATTTACAGTAGGATGAGATTTCATATATGGCATGGCCAGTGCATTGTCTCTATAATTGGATCTGATAAGTTGGTGAATATTAAAAACTGTTTAAAAGAATGTTATTAAAATTGCAAAATGAAGCGTTCAAAAAACCCAAAAATTCTAGAAGTATGGGTTTCTGTATAGTCTCTGTTTCTATTAGCTTCTAATATAGTTGCTTTATCTGTGCTTTTCACCCAGTCTGGACGTTTCCAGTTCTTTCCTCTTCACCAGGTCTCTATCCCAATTTATTCAGGGTGGTCCCTGTTTTCATACACGTTACGCTTTCTTGAGGACTGGTCTGGAGTGGGCTTTTTCTTTCCTATCTGTATCTGAATTTGTTTGTTCGTTTGCTTCCCTGCTGCGTCTGGATATCAGCAGGTATGTGCTACAAGGGGAAAAAGAGGCAACCTCCCTTCTTTCGGATGAAGTGTCCACTGTATCCTAAATACTCAATAGCTCAGAGGCAGTCTGTACAACAGAGTACATTTACTGTATACAGCAACTCCGGACATTTTATTTGCTAAACAATACAAATTGTTTTCTGAGCACAGGCAAACTGAGATTTTTCAAAAGCTTAGAATTTGTCCAAATGTGAGCAGATTTTCACAGAGATATCAAAAAATACAAATGTGACGTAAATGCCTGACCCATGCTAAATCTCTAGACTCTTTCCAAGAATGGGAACACTAGAACTTCTCAAAAAAAGAAAGTTGACAAAATTAAATATAGATAGGACAAATTTATTTCTAATCTCATCAAAAATGGCTGAGCAGTTTTAGCTCAAGTTTAGCTTGAGGAAAGCATTCAACAACCCAAACAGTTGAAGCTCAGCAAAACTTTAAAAAACAACTGAAAACAATGTGTTTGTAATTGGAAGAGTCAGCAGTTTTATCAGCCCTGACAGTGGTAAACGAGCTTTGCAGAAAAAGATCAAATGCTAAATATTGAAATAGTATATAGAGGTTCATGGGTGTAAATGCAAACTTTAGACTGTCATACCAGAAAGCTTTAGGATATGCAGTCAAGTCATTTTCTAGCGCTCATGTTAGCGATGGACTGCCATGGATTTGCCTTGAGGGGTCCGTTCTGTAGTGGGAAACAAAAGGAAGAAAAAATTTAAGGGGAAAAATATTCTCATGTTTCTATTTACTTTAACTTTGTTCTTACATTTGCTACTATTTTCTCTTTTATTGCACAGGCAATTGAAAACTCTACTTTTAGAAAGAAATCCTATAAAAGAGCTGCCTGCAGAACTTGGTAAGTACTCATTTCTTTTTTGAAAGTATCGTAGTCTTTCTTGTATATTGGCTCTTAATATTTAATTCTGTGGTTAGACTTTGGAATACTTTAGTATTTATCTAAAGAAAGATTGTTCTTAATTTACCATTAACATGTGCTTTAAGAGAAAAAGGTAGGTATGTTAGAGCATTAAAATGATTGTCTTCCTTCAAGTGAGAGAAAAATTGTAATAATCTGTAGTGTTTCGGTCACGAACATTCAGCATTATTTCTCTGAGCGAGGCTGGAGCAAAAAGCATGTCTCAGGAGTCACGAGGACATGGCAAGGCATCTGCATAGTAACACATGCTGCTAGACATGAGTAGAGCTGAGAACTTCTACGGCAGTTTTTTACATTTAAAGATCTCTTCTCAGCTTGTAACTTAGACTTTTACTAACTCTTTTTGCATTAGCACTTACCACTTTAGAAGACAACTGTTTCCAAATGAACCATTCCTAAGCAACACAGAGCAGGTTGCCCGGACTCCAGGGATTGCCTGAGGCTGCCCCTCGCTGGCTGGAGATGAGACAAGAGTGAGCTCTAAGGAGGAATCCCCGTTTCTCGCCCTTGCCGTCAAAGTGCTGAGTCCAGTGGGGGCTCCTCGGGCTGGCAGAGTCCTCACAGCAGAAGTGTTCGTTTTTTGTCTCATCCCTGTTTGATGTTCTCTGGGCTTTGAAGCTCCCTGCAGTACGGGGAGACTAACCTTCAAAGCTACCCCTTGAGTCTAGCTTCTGTAACCAGGACAAATGGCTTGAACCCGATGTGGCCACACAGTTGGGCCTAATTTCTGTTGCTTACGTTGCAGGTGTTCAGACTGCACTTTGGCAGGGTTGAACTGAGCGCTGCTTGCTGTTCCATACGTTTTTGCAGCTGCTTATGATAGGCCACCCTGGCTCATTGGACTCTGTTATATAAATTTGGAGTTTCCAGTACTGCCTCTGTAAAGTATTCTGCCCCAGTCCCTGAGACGACATCTCTGCTAGTAAGTGAAATGTGCCCGTGAATGCTCCCGTGTTTTGAGGCCAGCTGGCGCAATGACCCATTCCTATGCAATCAAACCGTCTCAGTCTCCAGCAGGGTGGCAGTACGCAGCTCTCCAGTGGGGCTTCATCTGGAGATTCTTCGTTTCCAAGCCGTGCGCAGGAATTGCTTGGGAGAGGCCCAGTTGGCCTATCGGGAACCATTCTCACTATGCAGTGATACAGACAATTGCATTCTAAGGCCCAAGAATGTTCCCAGACGCTATTATGTTCCCTGCTATTTTAACAGTGCTTTATTATTCATGCTAAACGGTATGCAGGTGTGCTCCCTCCTGCTCCTTGGGCAATGCATGAAGAAAACAACCAGATGCAGCAGTAAATACTCCTTCCTTGCAGCCATGCTAGCCGATACTGCCTGTACCTTTGCTAAGGTTTCAGCAAAAGAGGTTGCTGATGCAGTCCAGATCTTTTTGCTTTCCATGTAGCAGTTATTCAGGGGGGCAGCCATCATCCTCTGAACTTTAACTATCCCCATTTTCAATCATTTAATCGTGATGTAGCAAGGTTGAATCATTAAGCTATCTTAATAGAGGTTGTCGTCTTAGCTGAGGTCTTGATAGAGCGGGCACGTTGTCTCTGAACGTTAGCCAGAAGCTTCGCTTGACGTGAATGCCCCGCGGGTAGCATTCATTGCCTTCATTGAAGGGCTGCTTTGCCAAGTCCAAGGTCTTGTTGACTACTGCAGCCATTTACTGTATGGGAGAACATTTACTGTGTATGAGAGTGGTTTACACCAGCAACGTACATAACATACTATCTTCAGAAATTTGGGCAGCTTTACTATGAAACAAGCCATTGCCTTTGTTCCACTCCCAAATGGACACATCAGGGATATCAGGGTCCAGCTAGTGTTGTGCATGACTATACTGTGTCAGTCCCTGCATCCCTGTCAGACAGCAAGGGATCTGGGGGTCAGTTAATGATATACCTGGTGATGGTCCTCTTCCCCTAGATCTTCCCCCAGTTAGGCCTCCTTCCATCCCGTGGGATGTCTCTGCATGTAGAATTTTTCTGTTATAAACTTTGCAGCCAGGTATCATTCCATCACGAGAAAATAGCTGTGCTGTGACAGAGCTGCTGTGTAGGGGAATGAAAGGCCTAAGGGGGGCTGCAGGCAGCCAACAACTTTAACAGACTGATTACAACACAAGCTGTAAGAGAAACAAAAGCCCCTACTCTGTCAACCTGGAAAACTGACAAGAAGATGGTTTGGGCCAGTATGATTAAAAGGTATTTCTCAGAGTCCAGGAGACAAGGTAAATCAAAGTGTATTTGAGGCAAATATATGCCAGCTACAGTTCCAAGGGAGTGTAAAAAATACCTAGGACCATGTATTTTATCCCAAATAAGAACAAGTCGATAACATGAACTGAGGTGAGTGTGGTCAGTCTGCTTCGAAAGGAACGCTGTCTCTCCCATAATAGTGTCTCTTCTGTGTTAGCATGCAGCAGCATAGATAGAAATCAGAGTTGCTTCCGTTTAGCCAGTTTCAGAGTGAAGAGAGGGGCTGGTGAGCAGTAACCTCCAGAAGAGAAGTCCAGCCTCTGGTTCAGCATGTTCAGTTGAATAAAACAAGCAAAAAAGAATGGTGAGCAAATCTGTCCACAAACTCATGAAGACCTAGATCTCGTCTCAGAATCCCAGTCCTCTCTCTCCACCAGCTGCATGACTAATATGATCTGTGACTGTCAGAGTCAGAAGAAGACCTCTCTTTTGTCCTGCCTCATGGTGGCTCTGAATTGTCACCTCTTATTCCTGTCGTGGGCTGATGGGGGGCAGACAGTCTAGCGCGCTTAGAGTGGCTGCCTGCGCAGCTGTCAGGCCTGTCTGCCGCAGGAGCTGGCCTGTGTGATGCTGAGGGCAGCTCTGAATTTTGAGAGCTCTCAAAAGAGCTGTCTGGACAGATACCTTTTCTAGACTTTTTGCTTCAGGAACTTCCGCTCAGATCTGGCCTCATCTCTTCAGATTGCAGAAGTGCAGCCCAGTTCATTAAGTCCAGGCTCCTGATCTCTCGGGACACCTACGCGTAGGCTGTAGGGCCAGTTCCTCCTCCTGGGCCAGGCCACAATCCCCTCTAGCCTTTCAGAGCTCTGTGCTGAAATCACCCGCAGCAAACGTGCTGGAGGGTACAGACGTGCTGTTCACTAATGGACCTGGTGTCATCCTCTGATATGTATACGGAAGAAAAGCATAACTGACTCCAGCAATTCAAATGCTGTTTACTCGGACCCAGTTCACCTGTTCTACCAACTCTGCTTTATTAGTTTTTAGCTGCGTCCTGAAGCTGGGCTTATTCCTGCAGAGTCTATCTCCTAGGAGAAGTATTTGAAGGAGAGCTTTGAACAGGGGATTGAAGCATATCAGTAAGAGTCCAGGGAGGTGGTCTCAAACCAGAGCTGCACTTAATTGCCTCTGAAGTCCTGCAATTGTGCATTAGGCTGCTAGAGGGGAATGGCTGGCTAGGCCTGGCAAGGATAAGGATAGGGGCATGAGCTGTTCCATTCCTGCTGTGTGTGAGACACCCTGTTACTGGAACAACCCTGCTCTTTGTACCCTGAGCCAAGTAGTGACTGAATCAAAATATATTTTTGGTGATTTAAACATCCACGCAGCTCTCAAAGTAGAATGGCCACTGGTATACTGGGCTTTTTGCAGTAAAACTGTTTCATGTGAATTGTTTCACGGTTTTCTGGACAGATCCCAGACCAGGACTCTCTTCTACCGTAATACTTTGATCATTACAGGTTTCCCAGGTGGGTCCTGAGCTGCAGGGAATTCCTACCATATGAGACGTTTATCCATTTCTCCCATTATCACTATCCCTGTAGCTCGTAGGTACCAAAAAGAGGATGCCAGCGTTCCTGCTGCGTTTGAGGTTTTGTGCAAGCCACAGCACTTGGAAAAGAGCACTGCAGGTTTTTGTTGGGCAGCAGTGAAGCGGTGACAGATGGCTGGAGGCATTCGCAGAGGGTGGCTGCAGCCAGGCTTTCCAAAGTTGTGTGTGCTCGTTAGCAGGTGGTGCGAGGACACTCTGACTGCGCAGCAGTGGCTCAAGCCATGCCAGCGTCTGCTGTGGCAGTTGTGCTTGCAGAACTTTCAGCATAATTTGCATTAATCGCTTGCATGCATTCACTTCGGTATTTTTAACAGCCTCAGGGATCCCGGTTAAGACCGGCAGGATTATTGTGCCGGGGTGATGCTGTCCTACCATATGCCTTACCTTGGATCCGTTTGTTCCCTTGGCAAGCCTGTACGTCCATGACCTTGCTGCCTACAGCGTGGTACATGCAGAAGCACTAGAGCTGTCTCCCTGACTGAGAGCGAGCTGTGTGGAGGGTTCTGGAGCGATGTCCTTAGGAGTTATCACCTAACTTGTTCACTTCCATGCCCTGTGGTAGAGCTCCATGGCCAGCCTCGGGGGCAGAGGGCAGGCGCTGGGCTTCCAGGTAGTGCTCTGGTGTCAGGGGTGGCCAGCGGGGGCTCCAGGGGTCTGCCGGAAGTCTCAGAGAAGGATAGCTATGTCTCTTATCCCAGGATTTTTTAGTTTTCATCCTTAGTTTCGGCATAGGTCCATCCAGCCTTTTGTTTTGTGCATGAACTCCTAACAGGGAAGAGGAAGTTAATGCCCAGATTGGAGGTTAACCCCTAGCAAGTCCTCTCGAGCAGCGCCAGGGAAGTTTCCCAGAGGGGGACTTGCTTTGCAGCCCACTCTGAGGGTTATTTTTGTAGTTGGATGCTGCAGGTGGGTTGGCACAGGGCGGTACAGAATAAAAACACGGTGTGATATGCAGCCTGCAAGTTTATCTTTGGAGGGTTGTTGTAAAACAATTTGAGCCAGTTGTCACTGTGCCTCTGAACCGGGGACCCCCTTCCTTCCCCTGCAGCAGCTGAGCTGCTTCAGACTTCATTCCTTACATAGTGGGTAGTGTGGGAGGTGGTCTGGCACGGTGGTTTGAACCTTAACTGAAGGATGGTGTAGACATAATCCAAGGATCTGCCTTAACCCAGGTTACTGAAGGCTTCTCACTTCCCTGCTGTGGACCTGTGCTTGTCAGAATTGCTAAGCCTCGTGTATGTCCCAGTCAGCCTAGTGGAGTTTCACCAGTCCTGGAGACCCTGGGGGCTTCCCAAGCAGTCCACCTGGGAAGCTGGGAGAAGACTAGGGAATTGTGCCTGGGACACAGGGAGAGGTTGTCAAAACCTGGTGTATTTCCACAAAACAGTCACATTTTGACAAGACAGCTTTTTCTGACAAAATCATATTTCATGAGCTAATTCCCAGCCCACTCTTCCTCCTACCCTTCCTTTTGCTCTCTTGTCTGTACGCTTGCCATCGTAACCACCTATATCAAGAAACAGAGTAGGAGCTAATGCTGATGGCTTCAGCACTACCTTTAATTAGAGTCGCCACCCTGCAGGGGCCACTCCGTGGTTCTTTGTCTGCTCTTTTCATAATCAGCAGAGCACCAACTTCATGATGTTTGTATTGCAAATACCAGATAAAAAAGTTTGTAATGTAAACTTAGACAAGTCTGGGGGGATGATGTGTGATAACTTATCTCAGTTGTTAGTCTCTCTTTTTTTTGGTACTTTTTTTTAATCTAGATCTGGAATGGATTTGCAACGGTTACTTTCAGTTACTGAACATTTCTGTTAAAAGCTACCTGATCTACGAAATGTGTAATTTTTGGAAGGGGAGCTGAAGTCTGAATGATAACAGAACGTTTTAATTATTTACCTGTGGCTATATTTTTACTGGTTCATCTGATTTGTGTAGAATTGTCATTTGTTCTGAATTTAATTATCAGAGATGAAAAACCTGTTGCCAGCCAACATGTTTCCAAAAACGATCTCTCAGACTTCACAGCACGTACCATGTACTAGTTCAGCTGGTGCTGCTCGGTGGCTGGAACTGAGGATACATGCGTTCTGTTTCCAGGTCTGCCGCTGGCTTGCTGGATAAGGACAGCTAAGTTACCTGACTTGTTCAAAGCCACCTGACTGCCCATGCGTTAGTTCCACATGCTGGGGGGGGGAAGAAAAAAAAAGCTTTTTTGCAGACCTGCAAGGCCTCTTAAAACCTGCAGAAGAAAAGCATTTAATAGGAGCTACATAATAATATTATGACTACATCTACTTAGCTATTCTTTAGATTGATTCAGGAACGTTTCTAAATCATGAAGAATCACAGCAGGTGATACACTATAAAACTTACTTAAATAATTTGTATAAGAATGCTGAAAGATAGAGTACCTGTTTGCCATCCTCCCAGTTGTGCAAGTTAGTGTGCACCGCCACATCATACAGTGTGATTAGTAACTTGCATGTTCCGTGTAGTTCCCCCACTACATTCAAACCGTGTTGAACCTGAGTGGTTTTCAGCAAGATAAAATCGAGATTTCATTTTTCTAATACAGAAGTTATCTGTATGATTCATTTTGATCATTTCTGTTTAAAAATAGACTTAATTTCCTAGGACTAAACTATTTTAAATTGAATTGCATTCCCAAATAGTTCTTTACAAGGTACATTCTCCAAGCCATTTCTTTTTGATGATAATGTAGCTCTTTCGTTTCTACATTGTGTTTTATGATTATTTGAAGTAATTTTCTAATTTGTGAATCATGACTGAAAAGGCATTTTCGTAATTGTAGCTCACTTAGCAAACTTTTGTTTTTAGAATGTCAGAATGCAGTCCATTTACTAAAGCTCTAAACCTTAGCTTTCCTTATAATCAATACCACATTGAAAGCAATCAATATGATTGTTTAGAGCATTGGGAATGCTTGTTTGTTTGACAAAGAGAGCTATGCTCATATGTGAGCTCTGTGGATATATTTCTTCCCAAAAGCAACAGCAGTAATTGCCCAACAACATATTTAGTGCCTGCGCATTAAACATAGATTTTCAATTTTATACACTTTTGTTACTCTAACATAATTATGTGTACAGCACTGCAGATCTGTTGTATTTTTAGTTTGTAGTCAAGTAATTCCTCCTTTTATGCCTCTTTTCTTTTTTGACCGGTTTGTCTGCCTGGAGCGTTTCCATTGATCTGTGATGCCAGGCAATTCCTCTCTTTCAGACCTCTCCTTAGAGCTTTTCTCCTTCCATGAGGCATTGGCATGCTAATTCTGCTCTGTTCCCTTGTAAACAGCAAGAAGGTAATACATTATCTGTTTTGCAGCCAGCATGTGGTACACATGCAGTTAACTTTTCATCAAAATATGTTTCCCCAGGGTTTTCAACCAATAATTCTTTCCATCCCATTCCTGTTCAGCTTGTGTTCCTCTAAATCAATTCTGTTTCAATGTGAGTGCAATTTCAAAATAAGGATTCAGACACAGTTCTGGTTTTCATCAGTTCTCAGTTTGAGTTTGAATTCAGCAGAGTTCAAAATAATAGTTCTGATTATAAATTTGAGAATTCTAGTTCTGACTACAGTCTCGGGGAGAAAAGAAGTTTTATATGTTTTTGACCAAGATTTGAATTTAATTTGCCTCAATTCTCAAGAAAGTTACTTTTATGTTGGTGTTGGGATGGCAAAACTTAATTTTTCCTACATTGCTAAGAAGTTACCAGTCAGCTCTGACCCTGTGGCTGATCAAAAGACCAGATAAATTATGAAGAAATTAGATTGTAGTTGAGAATAAATACTTCTTTTGGGTGCATTTGTTCTCAAATTCATTGAAACTAGAACTCTACATTCTGTGACAGACAGAGGGTGTTGCGTTGAGTACTCCCTGTTAGTTGGGTATATTTTTTTATGTATAATAGGTTGTACCTACTGTCTCCTTGATGCGGAGAATCCGTTTGCACTTGGATCTCAAGTCTTGCTTCCACAGGAGGGGACTGAGAAGGATCTGACAGTTCTCTCCATCCTGAGGCTTGGAAGAATTCCTTTGTATTCACCAGCTTCCCAGAGAAGCCTAGTACCTACTTCAGCTGCTCATTTTAGTCAGTTATTTTTGTGCTGGTTTTTATGTTTTCTTTCTGTTAAGTGCACTTGGTTGTCAATATTGCTACAGTTGACATTTCTAGAGAATTAATGTCAAATGCAGTTGTTAATCTTATTGTAAAATTTGTTTTATAACATTCCGTTCAGCTTTAATTACTGGTAATTTAAAATCAAATAACTGTGCTATTAGTAATGTATTTGTCATTCCTGCAAGTAAGGTTATACAAAAAAATTTTCAAAGAACAAATGTACTACTTTATACTGCAGTGAGTAAAGCAGAAGGCAGACCCGCTCAGAATTTTAAGCAGCGAACCTGTACGCAGTGAGACAAGTTAAACTGATCTACAGTCAAGCTGTGCATGGAGTTTTAAAGTGTGACGCTATTATTATAATGTGAAAAACATATTCTGATTGAAAACAACATTGAAAACCTGAATCTAGTCAATGGTGCGCTTCCTAAATAAATCATTATAAATTATGCAATTTAAAATAAATAATGTCATGACAAAATACTGATAGCTTTCTTTTAGAAACCTGGTACATTTATATTTTGAAAGATTTAAGAGTAGATTGTAACTTAACTTTTTGATCCACATAATACTATTTTTTTTAACTGACTGGAAGTATTATTTCATTCTACAAATCTAGTCAGTAAGGCAAAATTGCTAATTTTATTTTATTTCAAGGAAGCCTAATTTATTGGGGGACAAAGTAGATCTAATTTCTGAAAGTGATTGTGTGTATTCTGCGTTTTGTTCCCATTTCCCCGGACGGCAAGCAGAACATGAGAAGAAAGATGATTTCAGTCTTGCTAGTCCTCTTCTCTTGAAATGTGAAACCTGTACTGCATACACGTGTGCTTATGAGGAAAGCAGGAGACGGAGGCAGGCCTGTGAGATACATGAACTCATTAGCTCTTGGGAGACTAAAGATTTGCGTGCCTCTCTGGTCTGGTGTGAAGAGGTGATAGCCCTTCGCTTCCCTGGGCAAACACAGCTGACAGTGGGCCTGGCAGTGAGGAGCAGTATAGACTTGGTAATTTCAGGACTAGAAAATCAGGGCAATACACTAGAAAGATAAGAAGGAAAACTTTAATTCCTTTCCTTTTGTATGAATGAAATTAATATAAGGTTAAAAAAACATTGTGATCTCACCACACCACAAATTCCATTCATTTATGAGTAGAAGAGCACAAGAACCGCTAGCAGGGAGGTTGTACTGTTTAACTAAGCTATGGTGAGAAAGTTCATTTTGTCGTGGGGAGAAAATTGGCTTACAAGATGGATGTTGCATTTCTGGTTCAGTTCAGAGATTCATTCCTACACTGGGAGAAGGCATAACTTCTTGGCAGAGAAGATGATAGTTTGGGTTTTAGTTAAAGGTAACTGAAGTGATAAAATACTTTTGCATGTTTATGTCTGTTTGCATCTGATGCAAACTGTGGAACTGGGTTTGAACTGTCTTTTTTTGAACTTTTTGTGCACAGAAGCCTCAATTAATCTGAAGATGGTCTTAAACATAGCAAATCGAGAATGTTAAAATTTTTAGCAGTTTCAAGGAGAAAACAAACATTTTAACTTATCTCAGTCTAGTCCATATTAATTTCTTGAATAGCCTGAGATTTTGAAATGAGAAATACAGCCCACCAGGAATTAGGAAATAATCTTAGATATTACAGTAGTCATAATACTGTGCATATATAAATGTATCAGTCATTGTTATCTTTAAAAAACGTTAGACTTGGCCAAATATATACTGTAGTACAAAGTATCTGCATATGTAATAATGGTAATCATCATAGAAATCATTATAATCACCATAAATACAAGTCATTCACTTGTATGACTCAACAGCTATATAAATCTGAATCTGAAAACTCCCTCATCTTTCAAAATGTTCTCTAAATTGAATCATTTTCACAGGAAACTTAACTTCGTTGACAGCCTTGAATCTGAGACATTGTCCCCTAGAATTTCCACCTAAAGATGTCATACAGAAGGGACTGAAATCCATTTTGAGCTTTCTTCGAAATTCTGGGAATGGAAAACTCTGTATAGAGCCAGCTACTTCAGGTATGTTGGAGATGTGTTTGTGTGTATTTACTGTAGTTTGTTTTGGAAAGAAGTGTGAACCAAAGAACACTTTCACTTTTAGCTTTTTCACTGGTGTCATCAGGTCTGTATCTGAAATGGATACTGACTGCTGAAATAGATATGGAAAAAATTGCTCAGTTATCGATAAAGCAATCTGTATATTTTAAACGCTTAAGAGAAGGAGAGGTTGTGTTTTGTATAATAAGAGGAAGTCTTGATGGTGTGTGATGTGGTTAGAGAAACAGAAGGCTTTTCAGTAAAGGCAGTTCTTTAGAGTTGGCAGGAAAGAAGTGTGAATAGAGAAGGCTGGGCAGTTTCATTAAGATGAAAAATCCCTGATCTGTATGCAGGTGACTTAATAAGAAAAATAGAGAGGAAAAGTATATAAGCAGATTATATTTTAAAAGAAATTGGATATAGGGGCAATTGAGATATTAGGGAACTGAAAGAGAACATGTAATTAGCATAAGACTGAAAAAAAGAAAATATAGTACCCAGCTTAGAGGAAAAAGGAGTCAGTTAAATTATAGACAGGTCAGTGTAGCTTCTATTTCAGGGAACAGTCTGGTTCGAATACTCACAGTACTGCAAATACTGAGGAGGTTAGTAACAAACAGCCTGACATAAATGTCAACAAAATGTGAAACTAATCTAGTTGCCTTCAGTGACACTGTCAGAGGCCTGGTGGGTGAAGGAGGAATGGTTGGTGCTGCCTGCAGTTGTACAGGAAGGGCTGTTCCAGGTGCTGGAGACTGCTGAAGGTCAGCAAGTCGTGGCCTCTCACTAGCATATATAGTGCCAACATGTATCTTCTGTAGTCCCTGGGTAAGAGGACTGCTATAATGAGGCATCATTGGTCAGCTAATTCCAAATTGATTGTAAAATCAGCTTTCTTGCTTTATGTAGCCAGTCTCAGAAGGCTTTATCGGAGCTAGGATCTGGTCTGCTGAGGTCTTCGGCAGGAGGCAAGAGGAAAACGTGAAAATATTTATGGAGGAAGTTCCTTCTCTCTGCCTGTGTATCACAAGGAAGTCAGGAAGGACAAAATGATCAAATTTATATACAATCTGAAATACAGACCTACTTTTTGTAAAGTTTAGTGTAGTAGATACACCATAATTAATTTTACAAACTAATTGATTTTGTACACCCACATATCAGAAGCCTGATAATGTTTTCTGTATTTTCATACTGTATTTGAGGTCACACTCTTCAAAGACAAGCACAATTTGTCCTTTATCTACAGATTACCCTTTCTCCTTTTTTTCCCTCAGTATTGCAGTTATAAATTTACATTAGAAGGGTAAAATTTAAAGTTGTCAGCAGAGATGAAAAGATGTAACAACATTTGCATTATTTATGGTCAGATAGATTCCAGAAGTCATTAATAATGGAAATATTGGGCATATTCCCACTGAAGACCTCTTTTCATACTTAAGCTTTCCTATAATGAAGCCTAATTACTATGGATGCCATTAATATCAGATGGGAATTAGGCATGTTAAAATGTGGCATCATTAAAAGGAACACAGTAAATCCAGAGGATGAATGAACCACTTAAAATGCTAAGCCATATGGTGAAATATAAAATCATCAGCTCGAAATAACATGATACTGAAAATGAAGTCAAAATACTGATTTAAAAATAAAGTCTGGTTTTTTTTATTTGTCTTAATTCCATGATTATTGTATGAAATAATTGCAGGGCATCGTGCATATTTTCAGAACTTCACATGATTAGTCTTCTTTTTGCTTTAAGACTTGTTTTTTTAATTCTTGTTTTGAGATAAATTACATCCCAGCAGTGTTTCTGACTTACCATTACATGCCTTCAAACTTCACATCTTAGCATTATTTATGAATGAAGAGTGAGTAATACATTCTTCTATGCACACAGTTTTTTCGGTGTTAGCAGCGCTTAATGTTTGTACTATTTTTTTCCATTTTAGTGAACATTTATTTTAACATGTGCAAAAATACATTTACTTACATTTTAAGTCATCAGGATCTCAAATGAGGTTCTAGATTTAGATATCTGTATTGTCCTGCTATGGAATAACTTGGCTTTTATACTTGCAAGAGTACTTCTTTTTGTGTAATCTGCAGACAGACTCACATGCCATATTAGGAAACGTAAGTAGCTCAGTGGATTAGGGAGTTAAACTGTCTTCTCTGAAGACCAAAGTAAGGCTTATTTCAGACCGCAAATTTTGTTAGCTTCACACTGTTTCTGATATCTCCTCAAGAAAGGATCATGCTAGATTAGAAGAATTACTGTAGGTCAAGGATGAGGTTAATTGGAAGGGCTGTGCTAGGACGAAAGCCCAGCAGCACCTGCCTGCACCAAGTGTTCCTGATACCTGCCTCAAACTACTATATCAGAAATAATTTTGAAAAGTTAACACAGCCTTCCAGGAAGGAAACCAGTGATTCAGGCCATTAAAGATGCAGGATTGCTCTTCTAAATACATATTAGTCTTTCTAAAAGTCTGGTCTTAGTTTAATGGAGGGATAGAACCTGAAAGTTCTGTATTTCACAGAATTGCTTATGCTACAAGCAGCTGCACAGGCCATTGCTAAGCACTGAGAAAGAAAATCAAGCAGTTGTCATCTTCTTAGCAAGGTAAACAGTGGTCTCTGGAAGCAGATGAGCTTCATTAGTGATTTTCATAGAATACTAGCATTTTAAATATAAAAATATACACTATTCATTTAATTTCTTTGCTGCAGCTTCTGCAGCATCTGTCATGTTCACTGCTGCATCATGTTAGATTAGTTTGCAAAGAGTACTAAAATGAAAAAACTGCTAATTTAATTTGTGCTCAATGTAGTAGAAGCCTATGTTTTTTTCTTGACATAGGCCTAATGCAAAGTATAGGTGTTTAATTGATATTTGCATCGAAATAACTTTTAGGGTTGAAACAGGGAAAAAACATTTGGGAACGGAACTAAAATGTCAAACATCTACCATTAATTTTGAACAAGAATTAAATGTCCATCTTGGATATTCAAAATTATGCCTTTTAGAGACTTTGAAAGTGTTTGTGTAATACATCTTTTTCATGGTTGAAATATATTGGAATGCTTCAGTCCAGTTGAACTAAGCTTTCTGTGGTTTTCAAGTGGACTTTTAGTTAGCAGATAAATTATACAAAACTGAGGCAAAATATCTGTGAGTATATTATCAGTAGAGTACAGATTCTTACTCTACTTTTACAGATAATGAATTTTCCTCTTTTCAATTAAGACACGAATTTTTCTTTTAATTGTTACCTAAAGGTAATGTTTTTAATTGTTACCTACAGGAAAAAGTTTTGTAATGAAAGCATGTCTTTTCATGTTAAGTTAAAGAGATAAAACCCTAAATGCAGAGAAATACTCATCTTGGAGAAATCTGGCTAAGCATATCTTCAAAACAAATTCTGACACTAGTGTTAGGAATGCAGTAATCAACTGAAAGGTTTTCAGGGTTTGGTTTTTAAAGATGTGTATCTACCTTTTATCTGTGTAAGATTAACCTGTATTATTTTCAGTAGTCACTTTGTATATTCAGCATTAGCAATTTAGAATTAATTGCAGTTGATCACTCTTTAAGATACTATGTGAAGTGAGGGTTTTGTTTGGGGATTAGCAGAATTGTTTCTGACAATAGTGTATTGTTCATATTGTAATGTGGTGGACTGTTACACCTGCTTTTTCCGTTTGTTTTGTTTCCTTTAAAATAAGTAAGTGATACATTTAAAACACTCCAGTTGTTTATTTCTTTTAACTCCCATTCACTGTTACGCAATTTTGAAAATGTTGAGGATTTTCTTCATATTCTTCAAAATATCAAAACAAAAGCATTTTTCCTGCTGATTTAAGTCTGCGTAAGAATGTAGGACTGCATGCTGTTTTTTTACTTTATTCAAACATAATAGATTTGAATGACAAAATATAGTTATAAAGTACACTCTGGGACAGCTTCATAACTTACTTGTGTTACAGTATTGTTTAATGTTAATTTAGATAATGGTATATTTAAAGAAAAATAATCCCATGGACTTTAATATTTAGAATATGTGGGCATGCACATGAAGTTTGGGAACCTTCTGTAATATTCAAGAGTATTTTGCTCCCTCCCACATGGCCCATCTGTTCCTGCTGGATGAGAGCAGTGTGTAAGAAGTAGTATATACATGATGCAGAGAGGATGACAGAATTTGTCTTGGAATAATGCTTTTTCTCTTAGATGTGAGGAGAATAGGGAGATGAAATCCAGCATTTTTCTTCTGTAGGATTCAGGGAACCTCCTAAGTCTATAGTTTCTATAGAACCTAACTATATCTTAGGATGTCTCAACACTGCGGTTAAAGGCAGGCTGCAGTATATCTGGCTGTGCAGTTACTGTTGTTATTGCTTCGCAGCAGCAGGTCTGGGCTACAAACCTACTCAAAAAACTGGATGAATCCCATGGTGGTCATTTATTTATTGATAACTTAGGTTTGTCTACATAAGCGTAAATCATAATTTTGAGTGCAGCTTAGATGTACGCTAAAATTAGTCATCCAATGTAAATATGAAAGATTACTGTATAAGTTCAGTTGTGTGTAAAGACTAATACCTATACAGGAGTAATTTGACATAATGCTAAGTTTGTTTAACCTGAGGTACCAGTTAGGATAAAATGCAAGCCGCAGTAAAACTTTCATCAGTACTTTGATTTTTTGTATTACATTACATATTAAAATTGATTATGTTAAAAGATCTTTCCCATTTTGACTCACAGATTACACACAGGCACTTGTAGCATGTTAATGTTTATAGGATCGCTGCTTTGCCTCATCCTCTGATACATGGAATACGTTTTTTTGTATCATGCATAGAGCTCTACCCTTAGTTCAGTGAGATACAGTTCAGGCAATATGTAATTATACCCAAATCCACATTAAGAGACTGTAACTGTTGCACAAAACTGCAAAGTGAGATAAAAGTTAAGGTTATAGAAACCCTTAACTTGGTCCTAGTATGTATAAGTATTACATTAGTCATAATTTCCAGGATTTTTTTTTTTCCTTCTAGGAATACAAAGTAGAGGTAAGTGGGATTTTCAGCTTCTGTCCCTTACTCTGTGTGCACCAGAAATCATTGTCATTTATACAATATAAGTGATAAAGTCGTGATTTAAACTTGCCGAAGTCTGTGGCAGACTCTCCATTTAGTTCCCCAGGTATTGGATCAGCCCTTGAGTGAGGCAGGTGCTCCTGTGGTGATCCCGAATTGTTCTTTGCGAGTCATGTATATACAGAAAAGGAAACTGTGGACCTTCAGTAAACAGGAGCATGGACTCCAGTTTGAGACTCCGAGTATTTCTGCAAGGTGTTGAGGACTTCCAGCTGTTAAACTCAGAATAAGGCAGAGGTATTCAGGACTTCACAAAAATGGTTGTAACTTTGAATCAGCTTCCATATAGTGGAACTAATAAAAAGCTGGGTGAAGAGTTTACCAGATTATGAGATACATAAATTATGAACCAAAAGGAAGCCACTACTCTACTCGCATTTATCAGTAGACTGTTGAGTTTTGCCAGAATAGATTGCTTAAAACATTATGAAAAATCTTTGAGAATAAAATATGCATTAAAAAAGACCCGCAAATCCCACTTCTGTTAGATTGTGCAGGAAAATACTGTGTTTTGCTTAAAAAAAGGTTTCTGACTTAATTTAACTGATAAATAGAAATGCAGTAATCTCTTTTTAATTCCAGTAGAAATGCCAGCTGTTGAAAAGCTAAACTTAACTGAATTGTTGCAGTCCAGTTTGGATTTATCAGATGAGTGGCCTAATGAAGGGGAAAAGCTAAGATTTCAGATGTTGAAAGAAGAAATTATAAAAAATGAAAAAGAAGAATTTCTTGCTAACCGACATTTTGTTGTACTTCATGATTTTACTGAAGTAGGGAAGAACCACAGAAAGAAAGAACAGCTCTACTCAAAGTCAGCTCGTCTTTGCAGGTGACTATAAGTTTCACATAATGACATATAATAAGTGTCTTACAACTGCTGGAAAAAACTCTGGATTTCTAATGGAAAATATAAATCATCTTAATATGTGGCATTCCACTTATAGTCAAATACAAATTTGATGGATAAATGATATTTATGACATAAGTGTATAGAAAACCAAAGTCAAAAATATTGTTTCTTCAAAATTAAAAACCACTATCAATCTTTTATATTTTCCTATTTACTTCCTTTTCCGTTCCTACTTTGGTAATTCTACCCTTGAAAAACTTCCAGATCACATTATACTGAAAATCAATAGAATTTGGTAATGGAGACTAACAAAGGACTGAAAACTCCTGCAGATGTTAATTTTGCATTTCTAGTATATGTAGTATGGTTAATAACCATGTTTAAATGGAGGATAATACATGAAATTCCTTTGCATTTGCATACAAATTTGCATTATATGCAAATAAAGCAAACCACCTTTGGGAGAATTCGCTAGTGAATGCTTTCTGGAAAAGGGAAGGGAAGTATCTTTTTGTATAAAGGAGAGAATAAATGTCCTGGAAATTTTCTAAATTTTAATTTTTGTCATAAGTATTTCCAGTGTTTACCATGATGTCAATGATTTTTCCCCCAATATTCAGGAAAATGTTTACTGCTGTGTCTCAATGCTAGTTTTAAAGGAACTAAAGCTAACTGAATTTTTAAATATTGGCCTTTTTCATTAAATTTCATATTTCAAACAAAATTAGGAAAAGGATTTTTACATTTTCTGTGAAACTTTCTCTTTCCTTGCTTTCTATCTTTTTCTCTCCCTTTCCCTCTTCCTTCCTGCCTCCCTCTCCCCTTCTCCCCCTCACTCAGTGTCACTTACAGAAAAACATCAGTGTATTTCAGCTGCAAAAAGCCCTATGTTCAATTAGCATGGAGAGGATGGGGGAAATCTCCAAAAAACAGTGATTTTTTTTTTTTTTTTTGATTTAGGAGTTTCACTGAGTTTCCCATATATTATATTATAGGTTCATTATTATGCCTCTCGCTTTTCTTACATGAAAAGAACCTGAAGGTGGCAGTCTGTCTTCACTGTATGCTCAGTGTAAACTTCTGCCCTGAAATCTTCATTTCCTTACTTTTCATTATCATCTGCACTACACAGTATATATTGTACCATCTTCGATATCAATAACTCTCAGGTTACATTTTTCCTTTTTTAGAAAGCAGAGTATGAACAGAATAGAAAAAACTTTAAAAAATCATGTTTTGTGCTTATTTTTTTTCCCCATAATATATTCATGAGCTCAACAGTATTTTTTATGGGGTAACTGATTTAACAAGTTATTTAAATATGCCTTTGGCCTTAAATATTGCAATCGCTATATTGAAATGAAATATACTACTCATATGCTTAGTTTGGCAGGCCACTGAGTTAAGATTTTTTTGAGGATTTACTGTACTTATTTAAAAAAAAAAGCTTACAAAGAAGGGCAAATAGTTTTGATTCTTGTATTTTCTTATTGTTTGGCAAAGGATTAGTAGTAGTTAGAAATTTGCACTTTGAATGTGTTTGTCACCATCATTAAATGTGCTCAGTTTTATATGCATTATCTAGTTAACATTATCACACTGTTCATTTTAAAAGGAGGATGTCCACACAGAGAGAGAAGTTTCCTGAGTTTCTATCCTGTGATAAGATGATTCAGACCAAGAGAGCTGAAGCGTGCAGATTGGCAGCAGCAAAGGAGCTGAAAGAGGAACAAGCTTTAACTGAACAAAGGAAAAAGCAAGTATTATAATGTCAATGTTTTTAAAAGTTGTTACTTAGCTTCTGAATAGATTGTCCAGATTACTGTTTATAAGGAAAGAAATAATTTTTAAAATTTTGCACTGCAAGCAGAAATATAAAGAGTGCTTTTCTTTACAACATGGGGTGCTCCAAGGCAACAAGGTGAGGTATCAAATTTCTCACTGACTTGACCAGGAAACTCTGTTCCTGTTCTAACTGAATAGAGAAGAAATCCCTTTCAGTTAATTCATACTTCGTATGTTACATTCCATGTAAGCTTAAATGTAACTTCTTTATCTTTGCTGACAGCAGTCTACAACTAGAGAGCAAATAACTCTGCATACGACACATAACATGCGAAGTTTTTACAATAAAAAAAAAAGTATATGTATTGAACAAACTTTGCTAAAAGAACTACACCTAGTTTTTATTTCTGCATATTTTCCCACCATATGCATAAGCTGGGCTGCTCTTCAGGAATCAATCCACTTATTACAGACTGCACCCAAGGAATGAGACTAAATATTAGTCCTAGTTTGTATCATCTTCATACATTTTTTTTTCTTATATATGGATTTTACACTTCCATAGAATGCAACAAATGCCTCTCAGTGGAGCTCCTGGAAGCACAAGGCAGTTCGGTTATGAAAGGCAATGATCTGGATTTGAGGGAGTACGCAAAGTGTGTCTGTGTGTTTCAGTGTTTCAGGTTATGTCCGGTGTGCTTTGGTGGCGTTCCCTGGGTATCAGTGCACTGGAGGAAAGGGGAGAAAGTGGCAGGAGAGAAGCAGAAACAGAGGATTCTTGTTTCCCATCTCCTTTCCAGCAGTGAGGGAATGCTTTACTTTTGGAGGATTCTCTATGCCTAAGGAAGCTGATATCTATGTGCTTGTGATTGGGCAGTAAGTGTTTGGGCCAGTGCTAGTAAGAGTGATTCTTTGTTTCTGTTGTGCCTTATTCAACTTTTCCAGAGATGAAGAAATGCTTCGGGAATGGCGAAGCCATACAAAGTTGATGAAAGAAAAGAAAGAAACATTGTTTAGATTTTCACCTGCAAATGCAGATAAGGTATGTAACAGAAAATAGAAAGGTAGCACACTGGAAAAAATCCATTAATGAGACTCTTTGATTTACTTTTTTTATAGACCATATACTTACGCTTAAAATTTCTAATGATTGTAGTGTGACAGAGAGAAGAACAAGATTTTAAATGCCAGTGCTTTAAAAGTCTGTAGCTTTGCAGACCCTTTTTCAAATATCTATGTGGACTAGAGCTCTTGCATGAAGTGTTGCAGCCCCATGTGCAGTGTAGGAGTTGCTAGATCCTTCAAACTGCTTTTCAAAATCTGTAGTGGCTCCAGTCATCAGGCTGCTTGGAGGCGTTAAAACAGAAGTGCTTATGTTTAAATATGACTTTTTAATTACTGAACGCCTCCAATATGAGATGTTGCCTCTGCCAAACTGAAATTGAAGTGGGCTGGATTTTCTGGTTCCTCCAGGGAATGTAAATGCTGGTGTACTGAAGGAGAGGACCTCACTTTTGGTGTCTTTTCCAAAGTAACAAATGGTTAAAACAAAATCTCAAGCTGTGCCATTAGTTTTGCCATTAGAATGTCATTTCTTATATGTAGTATTGCAAAAGTTGAGATGCTGAAAATGAATACACATGAATTTTTCAGTGCTTTGGTGTGAAAATAAAGTGTGACATAGGTACTGAGTAAGGCATTTAGAAGTAATCATTTGAGGAACTTAAAATGCTGTGAGAGTTTTTGTCTTACTGTGAAGAATTCTTTAATCTCAGTTTCATGATTGCTAGGCATACTACTTTTAACCTTAAAAGTGTGGAAATACCCAAATTTGCCTGAAATGTGAGTAGGTTTTTAATTAAAATGAATTATATCCCTCAGCACTAAGAAGTGAACAACTGTGAACAACTCAGGTTGTTTAGTGTGTTATATTTTATTAATATCTACTTAGGAATGCCTGGTGCTCAACCATTAAAAACGGACCCCGTATTACAGATTACAACTTTACTCTTCTAGTAATGCAGAAAAATTTGCAATTCAAAATGTCTGACACAACCAAACAAGAAAAAATTTTAGTGTATATTTAAAAAGTAAAACCAAAGCAACCACACTTCAGGCTTACTAATATTTTTACTCTCGTTTTTGCTCATATTTCTGAAACTAAGCCAAATTATGTTACTAAACGCATCAGTGCTTGGAGAAATTTTATTTTGAACTGAAGTTGATAAACAGGAGATTATATGGGCTCACACCATGTAATTCTAGGCATCTAACTGAGGACCTGAGTCAGGAGCCTAGGCACCTAGTGGATAGATGAAGGCAGGCACCTAGTATTAGTGATCTGAGTCATCCTGTTCCATTTTCATGGACTATACAGGAACCCAGGCTTCTGGCTCAGGCAATTTATTCATGTGGATACAACCCTTTTCCTCCTCGCTATTCACCCATATTGTGGTATTTTTCACCAGCTAATTTCCTTAATTCTGGCAGCAGAACTTTGCCTAACCCACAGGACCTCAGGAATATATCAGAGGCAACCTGCTGGCAAAGAAGTAGTATATTTATAGTCCCACTTTCCTTCCTCACCAAACAGCAGTGCTAAGGTTTTTACTTGGTCACTTTAGGACAATAGAAATTTTGATTTAAACAGACTTTCTTCTTTTCTATACAGTACTAATTTGCTTTGGAACTGATACGCCTAGGAAGAGCAGGATTTTATTCCACTTTGTGCATCTTTATCAGAGTTGTTACCAGATTTCATTTACCAAACATTCTAGCCTACTTTTCTGAGACAGTGGGTATTCATTGCTGTTTTTCATTGTCCTGGAAGTTAAATAAACACATAAATGTGTTTGGCCGGTTTTACCACAGAAATAAAGCAAAAGTAAAATAGAACTGCTCTGGTGCCAAAGTAGGTTTGCAGTACTGTTTTTATTTGCACACATAGAGTTGACTGCAAACTAGGTACAGCTGTATGTTTTAAAAGATCAACTTGCAGGCTGGATAATGAGTGTCACTGGTGAAATCCTGATGTCATTAAATCACAAAATAAACAATAGTACTTTATCAGTGACTTTACTGGCACCAGTAACTCATTTGACTGATTACTACATAGGATTAGTAATATTTACGTATGCTTACCATTGCATGCACTGACTTTCCCATGTAAAAGTTTCCTTCCTGTGTATATGGATCAAACCAGCATGTGTCATTTATTTCCTGTTTTTTTCTTTACTTCAGCTGATGATATAACTGAGACAGTTCTGGAAAATGGTTTGTTGTAAAGCAATATTTCAACATCAAGGGTAATACCAAGCTACTCAAAGAGGCAGCATGAGCCAAAGCAAATTGTGTAAGAAAAAGTGTGTATTTCTGCTATGGAGCACTAGGGGTCAGCTCTGAACATCAGCATTCTTGCCGAAGACTTGCTTAGTTGAATTCCTGCTACAGCACTGAGAGATAGAGGTTACCTGGTTTCCCCTTCTGTGTATCCTGCTGAAGCTATGTGGCACGCTCTCTCTGTGTAATAAGGCCTTTATTTTGGCCAACATGACTGATTATCTTCAGTAGCATAGAAATTTGATTAGCACAGAGAAGAAGTGAATTCTGAATAATGAGGAGTAAGTGCACTGATAGGTAATACGCTTAAACATTCCTCATTTTTCTCTTCTGTGTTACCGTACATATATAAACAGGGAGAATAATATGTGTTCACTCTCAGAGAAAAATTATTGAATTTCATATTTTCTTCTGTAAAAATTTTAGGTACTTAAAATGATATAAATGATACGCAATAATATGCTATGTGAGCTTAAGTGTTCTTGAATGTACATACGTGTATTTATCACAAGAGGGCACTATAGTACCATAAACGATTTTTTGGAACATATTAAGCTCCTTTGTTAATATAGTTTACATTAATATCTAACAAATCTTGAAACTAATAAAGGATATTTTTATGCTCATATTTTTATACTGACAGTGTTTAATCTTTGCTCTTATGTTTAGCATGTATCTTTGTTCTCTTGTCTTCTTGTTAGAAGCAGTTTCCTATTTCTTTAGTGTTACAGAAAATATTCCTTTATGAATGAAAAGATGGCATTAAACAATGTGTATTATGAATAAATTTATTGTAAAGTCTTCACAAATAGTCATAAAGTCATTTCTTGGTATATGAATCAAAGCTAAATTGTATTTTTTGTTGGTGAATCTGTACATACAGAATTTTTATATAATAGAAATACCTATCACAGCCCACATTATTTACAATGAGATTCAAAATGGCTATTTAATGAAGGACTGCTTTAAACACTTAAGGAGTGTTTTAATACTGAATATCCATGTGAACAAGAGGAATAGATTTGGGTCATAAATTTGTTTTGCATGTTAAGACCTACTTGCCATGTGATTACTTTATTCCTTAGGGACTTAAAATTCAGGAATTGTCTTAGATTTGCAGTTTAGTTAAAAAAAAGTGTCTTTACCATCAAGTTAGGAATTAGCAGTCATGAGCTGCTAGATACTAACTTCTGAATTTAATTTTTACTTGACACTAAATGCAGAGCAGCTCATCCCTCTTTCTCTTACACTTCAAATTATGTTGCATTTATTGCAGGGTAGAGGATGGCAAGTTGCTGAAGAGCAGCTGATTTGCAATAGCTTTTCATTTGGTCTAGTCAGAAATCCCAGCTTATTCTGTTTCTGTATTTTCTTTTCCCTTTTGTTACTGTGTTTCCCAGCAGAAATGCCTTTTTTAATTTATGGGGAAATTCTAAACAAAAGGAAAAATTTTTTTTAGTTTTCAAATTATTCGTGTTAGAACGGAACTGTGCAGGACTGTGCTGCCACGTTGATGGAGTTTTTGGTTTGGCAATTCCAAAAGTGGGATGGTGGCACTTACAAAGAATAGGTCGTGATGGTCAAGTTTATAACTTCTTCGATAACTCAAGATACAATTCCATGCCAGTGAGCCGTGTTCTCGAAGCTCAGATACAGTAGTGAGTTGTAGCTACATGTGCCATTAGCACAGCCCTCTCCTGTGGGCGACTAAACGCGTTATACTGCAGTTACAGGTGAACATCATTTTCCTGTTCTGTAGTAATAAGAGATCGAGCAAATACTTCCTTCAGCTTTAATAAAAGGTAAATGAATTTCTACACTGAAAAAATTCAGATAGGGCAAAACTTGAAAATACAGAATATGTTGCCAATTGTAACTGCTGTTCATGCAGTATTCTAGATTTGAACTTACACGTTCTAAAACTTTGGGAAATTTGTAGATATGTTAATGCTAAACTTCCCTGTGCTGCCACGCATACTCCACCTTTATATCTACAGACTGGAGTATGTTTTATGTATCTATTCCGTGCATCTGCTGGGGTAAAATTCAACATATTCTTCATAGTGATTCTTGACCTATCTAATTACATACCATCATAAAGGAAACCCAGTACTCCACCAGCAAATCTGCAGGCCGGACACTGCTGTGTAGTGTGTCTTGCCCATCACACAAGTCTACTCCTCACTATGAGCATTTCCTCTAAAGTAGTCATAGGTTTTAAAACTGTTTTCTCTGAAACCGTTTCAAAGTGATCAAAACCAAGCTGTGTACAGTGTCCTGACATACCGAGGTCGGTTTGCTAAGCTGTTCTCAAACTCCTGAACTGCACAAGTAGGTGTTTAATTTAGCTAGAAGGTGTTGTAAAAGTCCTGGAGAAGAACAGACCGTATAGACCGGCCTGGCATCTGCCACCCTGTGAGGGACTGGTGAATGTCCACAGCATCATCCGATCTCCTCCAGCAGTGCACAGAAAAAGTGTGAGCCAGGAGAGAGGTGTATGAAGAAACATGCTCTTGGACAGGCCAGGACCTTAGTAAGATTGATTGGCCATCAGGTATAGTGTGGGTAAGAATACAGTCAGAGTTATTCGGTACTTAAATATTTAAAATTAAAGCATTAAATATTACCCATAAAGCAAAATTAAAATGTATTATTTCAAATTAAAAATTATCAGGTAATTTAGTATTTTGAAGATTCTCACTTTATGATATGAGTTTATGAAAAGCATCGGCAATAATCTGAACTTAAATAATTTAAACAGGCTTGTATGACTTGTCTGTTTTTCCTCCAGATCTTGGGGAAATAAGGCTTTTGTGAGTAAATACAAAGTAAATATCACATTTCCTGTATGAACGTTATGACTTAATTGAAGGCAATAAAAATGTAAGAGTACAAGATGCAGAATTCAATTACAGGACTATGACTTTAGCCATAGCCGTCATTATGTAACTCTAATAGGCCTTCAGAGCATCATTACTTTTCTAATTTTCTATTTGCAGTCCAGCTAGAGCAAAATGTAAGTGTACAATACCCAAATGGATGTGTTTATAATGTTTAAAATGTTTGCTATCATCCTTTTCATTTTATAGCCAAAAGATGATCTTATATTTCTCACTTTCTGTTAGTAAAGCGCTTAGTTCTTGTCAAAGTGCCAGCAATTTTAAGAGCAGAAATAGCTTTCCAAGAAAACATAAAATAACTTAAAAGGAGTTGTGTTTTCCTTTATCTGTTGCAATGAGCATCCTGTGTGAAAAGAAAAAACCCAAGCCAGATGATTCAAAAGGCCTTCATTAGGAGATATGTTTGCAGTAAATCTGCTTTTATCTGAAACCTCCCCACTGAATGTCAGTGATTTGTTCCCTGAAGCAATTATTCACACGTTAGAAGAGATTTATTTTGGTCTATCTGTTTTGTTTGGAGGGGACAAGGACTTTTAGGGGGAAAAAAAGTAAAAACCAATGTCACATTTGAAGGTTCTTTTATTTTTAAATCGCAGCATCACGTAGGTATTCCAGGATGGTAGCGAAGACTGTTGTTAGCCCAGATTAGACTCTGGATGCTGCCCCCCCCCCCCCCAAATGAATGGGGTTTTACCAAAATTTCATCAGAACCTAAATTTTGCTCTGTAAGCTTATTCCTGCCTTTGTTACCTGATGCACTTCTAAAAAGACAGTTCATATTATTCTGTTCTTGAATTGTTTCACCAGGTTTATCTGTAGCCTGGCTTAGCTTTGCTTAGCTTTAAAATTAACCATTATATATAAACAGGCCAAATCTGTGGAAAACAGTCAGAGATAAAGTATTTTATTTCCTGGAGAAATTACATATCGTATTTTGAACGATATACTCACAGTTAGCACTTGGGTCTCCTTGTCAATGGGAGCTCAGTTCTCACGTGTTCCTTGTGCATTTGAAAATACTCAGTAATTATTTTCTTTGCCATAGAGAGAATACCCCAAAAAACGGTGTTCAAACTAAACTTGCGCTCTCGCAGCTTTGTTTTTTGATTTACTGAACACTGTATTAAACCCTCTTACAGAAATTGAAGTATATTCATGCTGCTTTACAAGTGGGAAAATCTATGGAAAACGCTCACATAACAGTACACCCCCAGAGTGTGTCACCGCACTGTGTCATGTTCGTTATAAGTCACTACTGGCTGCCCAAAGGACATCACTGCCTGTGAGTTGTCTGAAATGATCAGTAGCCAAACACTAATCAGGAATATTCCCTCACTTTAAAAAATGAACATTTGCCCAACAGTCACTGATCACTAGCCATGAATTCAAAGAAAAACAGCTTTCCATGGGCTATTTTTCTCTCTGTATGAAACCAGTTTTTAATCAATAATGCCTCGCCATGTAACGTGTTAACATTTTATTATGTCATAGATATCAAAAAATGCACCATATGCTATGGATAACATCAACAACTGTGTCACAAAAGATGGAGCTGAGAAACAGAGGGACACTACACCTGAAAAAAGTGAACAAAGATTGCTGAAAGTAAAATATGAAGCTACAAGGTTAGTGTCACGTAGAGAAGCCCATAAACTGTCCTTACATAACACTACTGATGGCTTCCGTTTGTTTTTGTTACCATGAGAGCATGACAGTGTTCGTTTCTTTTCTTGCTCTCCAGCGAAGTAAAAAATTCTGCGTCTTAATAAACAAACACGGTGACTAAAAGACAAAAAGAAAAAGTTAATTCTGAGCTTCTAAAAAAAGTGGCATCTGTGTAAAGATAATCACTGGCACTTCAGGATTTGCACCTGAACTGTATTCATTTGATCCTTCATTTACAGTGCAATACCGAGAGGAAACATGCTGTTAAAACAATTATGATTTTATTGTATCTCTATGTCATCTTAAGAGAGTGAATGTGAGCCAGAGAGCTGCCTAGAAATGGAGTATCCCTAGTCCTTACTTTTTGCAAATTCAACTAAACAGATCTCAGCTGATTGATGGTTAGGCCATCAAAGACTCAGCTTAGCTTAAAAATTTACATACTTATCTCAACTGCTGTAGTCTGTCACCTGGGATGGAAAATAAGTTGATGTAATTCTTTATGAAGTTTTAAAAGACCTGGAGTGAGTGGAGAAATACGAACAAGTCCCAGTTTTTAAAAGGGCCTAAAGAATAGCTGATGCTATTTTTGGAGTCAAGTTTCTTTTTTTCTTTTCGGTTTTAACTTATTTGGGGCAAGTTTGGAACATTCAGTTTGTTTTTCTAATTACAAGATGTGTTGGCTCACTGTATTTTGCACTTCTAAAAATGGATCTTTGTCTGAGGATTAACCTGACTAATGGTGTAGGAATATCACAGCTGGCGCATATACCAGCATCCTTCCACTGGATGAATTTCCAGGGCATAACCACTAAACAGATGTCTGTAAATCAAGGAAAATTTTAACCAACTTTGAGTATGAATACATTTTATTATACTGTCTTGTAATGTGGAAGAGAAATGGTTACAGATACCATAGCTATGGCCTTTCACAGTGTTCATTCAGTCATGAATGAACAAAGAAGAGTTGATGAGCAAAAAAGAGTAAAAGTACGGTAGATGTATTTATTTAGTGGTCACGGATACTTCAGTCCTGTTCTTCTGCTGGCTTTTGTACCTGCGAAGGACCTCTAGCACATTGTAAAAGACCACTCTGTACTGCGCTTTTCACACGCCACGTGTCCCAGCATGATTTTAAATTTACAGGCAAGCCCTTTGCAGTGGACTTCGCATACGCCAGGGGTTGCTCACGCCGGGCACACTTCGGTCGCCCCTTGCAAATTCTGTCCTGTTAGCTTGCCTTCACTGCATTTCAGTGTTTAGCTTACTAGCTGCTTTAAACTCCCTGCCAGTGTTTCCTCCACACTTATGTCTTTTGAATTACAGGACTTCATTCGGCTTCCTTAAACACATGCCTTTTCTGTTTTTTCCCTTTTCATTCCACTTCCTTGTTCACTGAAAGTCTTCCAACTTCTGCAGCAATTATGCAAAGAGCCAGCACGAAACGGTCTGCTCCGCCACCAGACTGACGTGTCCCCAGAGAGCATCCAGCTCGTGCACCGAATGGGGCAAGGGGTTGATGAAGAATACGCTGTGTGATCCCGATAGTGCAAGACCACCTCGTAGTGCCAACACCACAGAGTGCGTAGCAATCAGAGGCCAAAGCAACAACAGAAATGGATAGTTAGGTTTTTGCTTTTCTTCTCCATGTCTGTATTTATATGTTTTGGAAGAAATGTGTTAAATACTTCAAACTGGAATAGAAGGGTCAATGAGTACAAAGGAGCTGAAATACTATTTTTATCATGCTTAGAGCCTCCAGAGAAAAGAAACTGAAACAACATATCAAACAGCACACCCAAATGATGAAAGCAAGAAAAGAAAACTTAAAAGCAGCACTCCAAGAGGAAATGAAGAAAGCAAAACAAAATATTGAGACAGTGAGTATCTTGTCTCTCTTGGGAAATACAATAAAACACGGTGGTCTGTGCTTATTAACAGTGGTTAATGTCATATTTCATTATTTTCACAAAAATCTCAAGGACCAAGTAATTTGTTAGAAATAAAATATTTTGTCTTTTTTTGTGCTAAAACTGTGTGTGTATTATGTGTATACATATACACATGCACATACATAAACAGACACAAACTTCTGTAGTGTTTTGAGCCTTTCAAAAGCAAAACTGAAATTCTAAGCAACATAGAGGACAGAAACCAAGAAAAGTATAAGAGATTGCCAAAGATTAATATAAAACTCAGCAGACAAGGATGTTGATTTTTATCATGTGCTGTAGAAGCTGTTCAGTGCAAGTGGTTAATACAGCAAAAAGTTGAAATTCAAAATTATCCTTTTGCTATTGGAAGGAGGACTCATAAATCTATACTCTGAGGTGTAAGTAAGTATCATGATGGGGGAAAAAATTGAGAGCCATCATTATAATTAGTATAGTTGTAAAATTTATTTGCTTATTGCAACATTATTAGGAATTATTTGTTTTGACTAAAAGTATTACTTCAATTCCCCACCAAAGTGCATAGAAAGCCAAAAACAAATTCTGTATTTTGCAATAAACTGAGTCACTGTTTTGCTTTTAGCTTGTTTTTCTAAATTTCCTGTGGATAATAAAGTCACTCCGGTCGAAATCAATTTTGCCTCAAGAATCCAAACTGATTTTTGATTCAGGTGTGTATGAGATCGCTAGATGTTGACTGAGCTTCCATGTGATTGAAATGGTAATTACTCCACGGTTATGCAGGAATGCTGCTGCCAGTGACCAGCTAGCCAGCAGTGGTGTCTCCCGCCTCTTTTTCCCTTCTCTTTTCTGTCCTGCCTGCCTGGCAATTCTCATTCTGTAATGTGCCCAAATGATGATTTTCATCAGACTGAAGAAAGCAGACCTTATTTTAGAAATATGTTTACTGAGGGCAGAGCAAGTACAAATGTTCTATATAGTTCTTTTAAATGACATATTGCATTGTATACTTACTGTGCATTCTAGCTGAGCAAGAAATCATTAATACTTAAAGGTAGTATCGCTGGTACTGAATTTGGCAAAGCCTTTCCTGGTAAGGAATTACATGGTAGCAATAAAAAAACCTCCTTTTACAATGCACAGGGCATATGAAAGGCTCCAAAACAGTTTGCTCACTCCAAAGAGGAGCAGCAGGTCATCAAAAGAGAGCCCCACTGCAACTCCCTCTCCCATGGTAAAGAAATGGAGCCTGCTGGAAGTCATCCACATTGGAGCCTTTCGCCACAGATTTGGGAATCCAGCTCCGGAGAGCACTCATCAGGTGCTCGGTAGAAATACTGGAAATGGCCACAAAGCTGTAGCTGTGTAAAATGATAAAGACTGTGGATTTCAAAGCCTCATTTTTGCAGTGTTTGCACTGCTTTACAGCCTCTGTACTTTCTGAAAAAATAAATCCTGATTTTATTTGAAGTGTCTTTGGCCTCAAAACCAAAGCAATTTAATGCACTGAAAGCACAGCCTCTATACTTTACATAACAGGGCAAACAAGTCATATGTAGTGCAAAACGTCTGCCTGTCTGCCAGGAAATCATGACACTGTTCTAAAATTACCCACGTCCCTCACACTCCACGGTGTTACGCATGGGGAAATGTAAACTATGCGCTCCCAAAACGGAGTTCATCCCTCAAGGTAGGTATAAAAATCATGTACGATGACATGATCCAGAAATTGGTATTCAGGAGTGGACATCTTAGGGATGTGTACGGCCTGAACCCTGGGCTCCGAGGCCCCTGGGAGCCTTCTCTGCTCCCACAGGTCTTGTGCGGCTCGGAGCTGGCACGTGGTTACAATTCAAGATGGTCTTGGTTGCCTCTACCGTTTTCATTAGCAATCCACCTTTGAGTTTCCCAAAAACGCATTCAAGAGTCTTGACACTCCCTAGGAGATACTGTTCTTTTAATCGGTATCCCTAATAAATGGTTTCTTCTGCTGCAGTAGTTGTTAGTGAAACGGGATTTCCCGGGTCAGTGGGAGAAACGAGCATCACGGCTGTCCACAGCAGTAGCAATGGGAGCTAGGTTTTCATTAGGCAAAAGAGGTGAGTTTCGGCAGACTGGCCACAGTGGCTAGCCAAGTCTTGGAGAAATTTCCATTGCTGTTTATGCTCAGAGTTGCCTGGCAAATAGTAGAAATACCACCTTCATCAACCAACTTGCTGCTTGGGGAGTCCTGTACATGCTGTGCCACCAGTTACCTCCTGAAGACTGGCGAGCGTCGGAGCCTACTGCTGTATTATGAGCTGCATCCCTACAAATCAGACATAATAATCAGTCTTACCATGCTATTTTTAAATTGTCATGTCGAAATATTCTCATCTTTCTGAAGTGGTAGATTTTTTCCTTGTTCAGAAGCTGCTCAGGAATAAGCGTTGAACAGATCTCCAGGGGAAAGCCCTTTCCCATCTCAAAGCTCTGCGGCCACAGCTGGCTGTTCCTCCTCCACACTGGAGTCTTCTCCCCAGATCGCTGCGCAGAGCTGCACTAGGAAAAGCTCCTGCAGAAGCAGCTCATTGGTTTCACCGTTTTCTCACTCATCTTTGTTCTTGTCCTTCTTCCGTTGGTGTGGTAGCAAACATGACAGATAATGGTGCTGCTGCTGTCAAAACCACAGAAAAAGGTGCTCAGTAGCATGGTGGTTGGCTTGCAAAATGTCACTTGGTTAGCGGCAACGTCAAAGATACCTGCAGAAACTGTTGTGTACTCACAGTTAAGAGCCTTGCAGAACAGGGGAACTCTGCCTGTGATGGCTTGCTGAAAGCGGTAATTACCACCCAAAAAGGAACACATCAGCGGACGGCAAATAAGGAACTGTGGGGTCTGGGGAGCTTGGGTTCGCTCACCCATCCTGAGTGGATTCCAGCTTCCGAGTGTGCCGTGAACGTGCCGTGCCTGGCGCTGGCATGGAGCAGCGTATTTCGGAGAGAGCCTGCTTCAAAGGTGAAAACAGTGGCTCAGAGAGAGGTCAAAGTCTGCTGCCGCGCTTGAATGTTGCTATTACATACTGTCTGCCAGCACTGCTAAATCCTTCCTCACCCCTCATTCTTCCTAGGAAGGTATAATTATATTAGCCTATTTTGCACGTTTTTTTAAGTTCTTGTAAAGAAGATGCATGGAATGGGCTGCCAGGAACCAGAGCCTGCAGAGAGGTACTCGTGGACTTCACTGTGAACTTCTTATGTATTCAATACATGCATGAACTTTAATTGATGATCTTAAGTGTTTCTGAAATCCACATGGTTGTTGCACTTTGAATATAACTGTATTGTACTCTCTAATATTCATAACATGCTGAATAGCAAAAGAAATAATGTTTTAATATCTCTGGTTGTACTTCTAAAGAGCAAAGTATTTTCATGAAGCCTTGTAAAAGCTATCATGAATTTTCATCAACTTTCAAGATTTATTACAGTTTATTGAACTAGTGAATGAATATGAGTCTTTATCTGGTAAAAAGTACATTTAGACACCAACATTCGGCATACCTACAAATATGTTTATTATTAATAGGATTAGTAGTACAGGTATTTAATGCTTACTACTTTCAAAATCTGTTTCCAAACTTAAGAGCTTGAGCTTTAATCTTACTAGCTCTTTTTTTCATCTATAGCTTCTGCATTGCTACAAAATGACCTATGCATATATTTGCACTAACAGGAGAAAAAAAACTGTGTCCATTTCAGCTGTTTTAAAAGACGTACCTATTTAAATATTAGCATTTGCCTGGAACTGGCGATGTTAACCCCAGCACGTTGTTATGCTTGCACAATTAACACTGATGCACCGGTCATTCTAGGTGTGCACTGTAGCTGTGATAGCTGTACAGCTTCGTATGTATACAAACAGAGCCTGCAAAGGGACTAGGAAAAAGCAGCCTGTTAGACATGAGCAGTCCTTTCTACTCTTAATTATTTATAATTATATATCCTATCTCTAATTTCTTGTTTCGTTTTAAACCCAAGGTTGAAAAACTGCAGACCAAGCTAGCAAAACTAAAAGGACGTCATCCACAGGAGTATCGCTTTACTGCCTTCACAGGAGAGTTTTCACCTGATTCAGAAGGAATGCAAACTCAAAAAACCTTGTCCAGTACGAAATGATGAATGCCCGGAATTCTTAAGAAAAAACCCCGTTCCTCATGAAATGTTCACTTCCTAGGAATGAGAATCCTCTCCTATCTGTCTTCCAGACTGCATTCGACAATGTTAAACCTGTAATGATAATAAATCCTCTTTTTCTGACCGTGTAATTTGTCTCTTTTAGAAGATTTGTAGTACAAAGTATTATAAAGTGTTTTCCTCAGCCGCTTTGCACATTTTTTTCAACTAAACTTCCATATGCTTACCAAAATTTTATGTAAAACAATTTCAGAAATTGTCCCTAATGTCCAGAGGCCATTTGTATTTTTACTAATACGCAGAACTAGGTACTCCTAGGTAACTAATTTCACGAGTAATATAATTCTGGCCTTATGCTGTACATCGTACTCATATCAGACCATTCTGTGTTTTAATCACAACTGCTGTAATTAATGTTAAGTCCTAATGTTAGATTAAAATGTACTCTTTGAACATAGAATACCCTTCTTTGCATTTTACTATCATGATTTTTTTTCTGTATTTTTGCCTTTATTCTCTTCTCCTTCGGAGGTGCTTTCCCCAGCTCTGTGATGCAGGTGCCGGATACGGTCGTGTAAGCTGTGGACTTTGCCAGCTTCACGTGTAGATCATGCTGAATCTCCTTTCATCTTCGTAGGATCGTGTTTCATCCAGCCATGTGGGCCAAGCCGGTCTGCACACGCATTCCCCGTTAGGCTAAACTGCATTCGGAGTCACTGGATGTGAGGAGTGCGTGCGACACAAACTGGCTTTAATACTTTCTTATCGCTCGTCAGTGATTTTATCACTTCTGGAAGTGGATTATGAGTAAAAGTGAGTCACCAAGTTTTGGATGCCACTTCAAAAAATCCTTTTCCTTCTGAAAATTAGTCCAGATTCCTCTGTCCTTGATAACATCAAAACGTTCCTCTACGCTTGCTTGTTGTTCTCAACGTATTTTCAAGGTTTTGAAGAAAGTCAAGGCTGTTTCAGAACTACAGTCTGTCCTGTCCTCTAGATACCGATTACAACACAAAAAAAGTTTTCGTAATAAATACATAAGAATTCAGCTGAGTTTGTTTTTATTTTGCTGTTTAGATTAACAGAGAAAATTAGGTGTAGTACCATTAATGTGAGTAAACACTTATTAGCCGTTTGGGGCAAGTCTCTACTTGAAATGGACATTAAGCTTAAAAAGGTTAATGTTTCAGGCCCAGGCCTATACCATTTGCTAATGCAGCACTGCTTGTATATAAAGAAGCTTTATTCATTCCATATGAATCCAGCATACTCTAATTTGTTTAGCAATTTAGCTAATACTGTCATCCTTGTATAAAACTGTAGTAAAAATATCCCTGCTATTTGTCAGAAAATTAAGTCAGTGGACAAGATTTGTCAAAATATAGAAGAAGTTCAAAGACATCTGGAAATTAAAGTGTGACAGTTCTCTGAAAGAACTGCAACAAATGCAGAGCTTGGAAGTTCTGGCTGATACCGAACAGATGTGAAACGGAGTAAGAGCCGGGTTTAGGGAGTTCCTGGTTCCTAATTCTAGCTCATATTGTCTGTAGATATCAGGATTGCTGTAAATAAATGAATGCTTTTACTATGATGTGATTACATGTAAATGCTAACAAAACCCTGAAGGAAATACTACTGCTAGGACTTCTAGAACTACATGTTTGAGGAACTAGCAAATGCAAAGTTAAAAAAGGACTTTCTCTATGTTTTTTCCTAAAAGTTACATTTAAGAAGGACTTTTCTTTTGCTTTTTGAATTTTGGACCTTTGTGACTTTGATGTCCTAAGCAGGAATGATCCGTTAAGGCTGAAGTGGTAGATCCCACGAGATCTTTTTCTTGCATTTGCGAGTTTGTGGGCAACCCTGAACTTTGGTCTTTCTTGCATTCTTTGTGATGTGTAGCTGAATGCACTTTCAGATATGTCGAAAGAGAGATTTGTCTTGCATACTTCTGGATCAACAGCTGATTAATCAGAGGCAGTGACTGGACAGACTATTTCGTTTGATTTTTGTACAAATACAAATGAGATGATTGATTACTGTGCAGGTTTTATTTGTACTTGCTCATGGTAAACTGCAAACTGACATTTTCCACTTGAACAGAAGTGCTGAAATGAATTCATATTCTTTTATTGCATTTTCAGGAATGCCAGACCTCTAAAAGGATAAGAGGGAGGATCACTAAACACAAAAATGAATTGTTTTCTCCCTTTGTATTGGCATGCTTTGCAGGCAGGGCAAAGCACTCCTGGCAGTGCTAGTGCCAAGCACGGGAGCGGCTCGATTGTGCTAATAACCCCCTTCGGCTTTGAATTCAGCTCCAGAAATAGTGCTAATTTGTGCAGATATGGCAAAACAAAAGTAACGCTTCTGTGAGAGATTAGTGTTTAACAAGCCAGATTACACTCACACTTGCAATTTAGCATCATTTTGAGACTATAGGTAAATCAAAAGCTCCGATATTTTCACTAAGGCTTAGGGCATGGGGTTTTCCAGCTGATTTCAGTTCTGTGGGCTCATGGTCATTTCTGTACAGTTTTCAGGCACTATCTGCTCTTTCACCAATTTAATTCTAATGGTGTCTGAGAGGAAAATAAAGTTTAAAATGTTACGGTTTCCAAGCCGTGCTTTCCAAAGCCAAGAAGGACCTGTGTCCTGTGTGCACCATTCGTGATGACACACGTGGTGACGCACTGTGTCACCCAGCGCAGTGGTGACGCCCCGGTCGGGGCACCGAGACGGCCCCGTTTCAGGGACCAGCCTGAGCCCCCTCCGTTTACCCGCCCGGCCGGCTGCACGCTTGCGGCCGGGATTCGGCGCCACGTGCCAGGAGCTAAACCACTTCCAAATCCGACGTGAGCCCGGAGGCAACCCGGCGTTGCTGGCTCAGCACTGCACCTGCGTGATAAACCCGGCCGGCCTCGCTGGCCTGCTTCTTCTACAACCCCCCCAAGCCCCCCCGGACCCTGAGCGTGCCCACGCTGCACTTCCCCCAGGACCACTGCCGCCGTCGGCTCCGGTGGTCAAGGTCTCCTCGTATCCTTCCCTAATGAGAATGGCCCAAGCTCTTGTTTCACCTCCGCTCTCCGAACCCCACATGGGAAATGAGTCATCTTCTTTTCAAAGAAACCAGTTTCTGTGATGCCTCTGTGGTGCTTCCACCACATCATCGAAAGGTTTGTCAGACATCCCTGTGCTGGGAAGGGGTAGTATTAGCCCCATTTGACAAATGCGTAACTGAAGCCAAAACTAATAAAAAATTGTTTATTCCCAGGAATGTCAAACCAAGGTAACCAAGAAAAATCTCCTTGAAGCAAACACCTACAAAGAAAAAAAAAATAAGCAGAAACCCTTATGCCTGACAAAATTAACAGAAAGAAGGCTTATACTGGAAAGTGCTGAGTGACCTTAGTTTTCAAGGCCATGCAACATGGTAGGAAAATACTACTATATTTTGTATACAAAAGAATGGAGTCATTCAGCGGAACCTGCTCTGTGGCCTCACAAAATTTTAATGATATTTCCTTTAAGAATGAAGAAAACATGCCGAACTTGAGCATTGGCAGCAATGTTTTCTAAACTCCTTCAAAGGAAAAAGCAATGAAAACAGCAATTCATTGTCTGACGCTTTAACATTTGCCACAGGGTAAGCAAACTTGCTGCAATGTCACTTATTGGCAGTAAACGAGTGAATAAGCATATTTCTTGCTTTGGACTCCTGGCACAGACGGCACAAAGACCAGTAAGGTATTTCCAGTGGTTCTGCCCCACAGATCAATTTCTGAGGTCCATTTACTGCTGATAAAACTTTGAGCAAACGTTAGGTTGCTCTAAATTTAATGAAAGCTAAACGACTCCTGGCTGTCTTTGAGATGAGAATGCAAAAGCACCTCAGAGCAGTTGCTACCTCTCCTCCACTTGGATCCAAAACCATACTGCAGCTGAATCGGACCCAAGGACAGAGGCTTCATTTATGCTGTAATTTGTCTCAGAAAACAAAAAGCATGCATCAAATGTATCTGGTGTTACAAGTGATTCGGCAGAGGAAGCCCTTCAAGTGCTTTGATAGCACTGGATTAGCATTTGTAGAAAACCGATGTTTTTTTTTTAAGTGTAGTTATAAGCCAACCAAGGAGTGAATCACGCAGGAGTGAAATAATACAAATACTGGGAAAGCGTATCTCCTCTTCTGGGAAGTCTGGCCACAGAAGGGTCAGATTTCCACCGTCGACAGTGGGCATTTGCTCGGATCCTTTGGGGCTTATAAGGCCCATGATTTAATTGTCTTCCCCAACTCGATGGTGATTATGGGACTCCAGAATGGGAAGCAGCAGGAAATGATTCAAGACCAACATGTGATGTTAATAGCTCACTTTCCCAGACAAGCAGTGTCATAAGCCGTGGGTGTTTTAGTGATTGTCTTTTGATTATTATTTTTAAATGAAAAATGTAGTGGCACCTACCTTGACTTACAGCCCATTTGACTTGACAAAGGCCACTTTTTCTCTAACTGTAGGATCCCTAAAAGGCTCTGTAGGCTTCTAAGATCAGACCTCCAAATCAATAAAAATGCACATAGGAAATGCCCTAATACCTACTTTTTAGACTTTTCAGACTTCCTACAAACGATCAAATTCACGTACAAGCATTTTCTTAAATATCACACAAGAAGCTGAGCACCTCCCAGACTGAATTACCCTGCGACTGTACAATGACAACACTTGCAGTTGTCATCCAGCTAATTAACGTCAGCTTTCCAAATGGAATAGCAGAAACAAACTGGGCCCTGAATCTTGGTCCACGTTTTCCCCAACAAAGCATCTTTCTAAGCTATTATGGTCACTTTCTGTATTCCAAAAATGTGTTTTCCTGTATGTATTCTTAGTTGTTGATAACTGCACCAGTATTTTTTAATGTTTATGAGTATTTTCAAGTATTTTTTCTCAACTTTGTGTACTTTAAACGACTTGGGATGGAGTTTAAGGAACTAAAAGGTGAATGTGGATTTAAAAACCACTTTTTTAGCTGTGCCGCCCTACTGCTCCACTCCAAAAGAGCTTGTTTTTCCTTCATCTGAAACTTTATCTTTTTTTTTTTTTTTKTCACATCGATTTAGGCAGTGACGTGACCCCAGGAGGGTGATAAGCTGCGCTGTTTGTGTTCTTGGGCTGTTTTGTGCTGCAAAAGGGGCTTTTCCAGCCGCGGAGCATCTACAGCCGCCGTGTGGCGCGGGCCGCGCCCAGCCCCCTCAGCGCCCGCCCCAGGCGGCGGCCGCTCCCCGCTTCCGCTTCCGGCCCCGCGTGACGCCGTGACGCCAGCGCGCCGTGAGGTCACGCGGCGGGGCGGGGCGGGGCGGGGCGGGGCGGCGGAGCGGGCCCCCGGAGCGCTGTGAGGTGACGTCGCCGC
>PTFA01000061.1:516562-536131 GCA_003342895.1 Casuarius casuarius | reverse complement strand
GTCTGCCGGGGGGGGGGCGGGTCTCCCCGGGCGGCCGGTTCCCCGGAGGGCGGGGAAGGCGCTGGCACGGCCGCTGCTTCGCCCCCAAATACCGCCACCCTTTAAATCGCCTTTAAACGTTAAATGCCGCTTTCCGGGCACCAGCGCGACGGGCGCTGCCAGCTTCTGTCCCCGCGTCTTGTCTGGGCAGAAAGTTGAGTTTCCGCCTCAGTTTCCGTCTCCTCGGTGAGCGAATTCGCCGAGCCGGTGCGGAGCGACGCTGCGCCCGGCCTCGCCTCTAAATCCTGTTAGAAACTTATAAAACGAGGCTCCTGAACTTAACTGTCGTAGTTTGTTTAGTTTCACCTGGGTATCATGGAAAATTGGAGGCAGATTTTCGGGAGTATTCGGGCATCTGCCCCTGCGTAAGGGTCTCCTTGGTGTCCCGCTCCAGCCGAAGCAGTGAGCGGTAGAGTGACAGGCATCTCTTCAATCCCTTCCAAAGCCATCTGTCTCCACCATTTAAAATCCCAGTTGTCATCCTCATTAGTGACAACATACGCTTTTGGTTTTTTACCTGCTTTTTTTCCCCAGGTTTTCTTTCCTTTTTTTGTTCTTTTTATTTTTTTTCCTTTCTGCCCCCAGTGGATCCACAAAGCAGCTGGTCTGATGTTTCTTCCTAGGCTTTTAAGGTGCTTCTGGAGTCTTTCCATTCACCTGGCCTTGTAGTTAGCAGCAATGACCTCTGCTGGGGTGGAGGGTTGGAAAACAGCCCGAAAGAGCACCCGAAATTGTGGAGCTGACTTTAAGGAGGGCTGGCTGTCCTTCCACCCCCATCTCCTAGTCTTGGAGCCTACAGCTCGGTGTTGGTTGTGTGGACCGCAGTGAAAGCGATAAAACAGCGCGCCCTTCTCTGCCCTGCAGTGAGATGGAGAGCACAGAAAGGAGAAGGGGTTTTGTTAACTTGTTTTAGCTGATGTGCAGGATAACTGTTCCCTTCTCTTCCCCTCTCCCCCAGTCGTTATCGTGTCTACTGATGAAGCTTTGTGGTGGGCGTTCAGAGGGAACCAGCTGGCGCTGAAGTTAGACAGGAATGCAGTTGTTATTGTCTCTGATCTCCTTAAAACCAGTTAAAATCTTTGGGCTGAGCTGTTTGACAGTTCATTGATACGGTAGTGCTGCCTCAGGTGAAGGAGCGCACCGAACAGCGGTGCAGCTTCTGAACACCCCCGGAGCCACGTCCTGTCATCGCGTTGTGGCAGAGAGAGGGAGCGCGTGCTGCCGGACTCTTTGGAAGGTGGTTGGAAACCCTCGTTGGGATCTTGGCTTCCAGGAGCCTCTTGCAGTGCTTGAGCAAGAACCTCCCACCCTCCGGTTTGGGGTCTGGGTGTTGCAGGCCAAAAAGTCTCCCTCCTTCAGGTGTTTACACGGAATTTGCATGCGTAACGAATGCGGGAGGGCCTAATCCTGCCTGTCATGGTCCCTAGCGTTGGCTGGCCTGAGGTGACCGATACAGGCCTTGAGAGACGTGGGCAGGGAGCCGCTGTGCTAATGGGTATCTTGGTTTTGCTAGTCAGTAGAAAGGGAATATCACGCGGGGCACAGTCGTGGCCCCTGCAGAGCCTTAGTGACTTCAGGTGAGCGTGGGAAGAGGGTAGGATGACCTTCTCCCAGCTGCAGTGACCGTAAATGCGGGGTGTGGAGAGGAGATGAGATCTTGCCCACCATTGTGTGAACACCAGAGTACAGGACTCGATCTGCTGGCAATTGGGAGCTGCCTTTTGATAGAGTAAAGGTAGGGATTGCGTCCCAAAGGCAGGAGGAATTCATCAGCTTGATGCCGAACTTTGAGGGCCTCAGAACTGCTCCAGAACAGAGCCGTGGTGGAAGTTTTTTTCCCCTTCTGCGCTTTGCCGTGTTGGTGGAGAGGTGTCCCTCGCCAGCCTGCGTTCTCCGTACGGGAAGTTGGTTTATCCATGTCTTTGTCTCCCGGGCAAGGAGACCCTTGTTTGGAAACCGCTGAAATAGCAGTGTGCCTGTGACTGGGGAAGGTGGGATTAGGTGGGGGTAGGATTAGACTGCACAGAGGGAGGAAGCTTAGGAAAGTCGTCAGAGTGCGTTGTTTTATATGTAGAAACGGCTTCATTTTGTGTGTTGAACTGTTTTTAGTATTAGATACAAACATGAATCTGTTGCATTGCTCTTAAAATGTCATGAGTGGCTTGGGGAGCTGAGCAGGAACCAGAACGCTGGGTGCCGAGTTCCCAGGTAGTCAGTGAATCCACTTTTGTTCAGGTCCCATCCATGCGACGCGGTTCCCATTATTTTAGCAGTGAAGAAACGGGTCTTGGGTTTTAGGCAGAAATTACATTTCCAAGGGTTTTAGCCTGCAAGGAATTTGTGTGGGAAGCGCGAGTGGTTTGCGGCACACGTGTGCCTACCTACCTTTAGCCTCCTTCGCACTTGTGCCTTGAGGAACAGTGGGATGTAGTTAAAAATAGATGTGTGACTTTTGAAAAAGCTGTGGAATTATTTGAAGAAAAAATGGTGGTAGCTTACCTACCCGGCTGTCTTTTCCACTGTCGCTTAGGTAATAACTGCTGGTACTTGCTGCAGTGGCAGTATATACCATTAAGTCATTGGTAGTCATTTTGTTTTAATAAATTCATTCTTCTAGCCTGTAAACTGCATAGTGTTCATGTTCGTAAATGACTTTTGACTACAGGTACAATGCTTTTGGTAGTAAGTCTTGGCAATTTTGTAGCAGTGGAACTTGTAATGAGTTATTTTTTAATCTTGCATGAGTGTAAATCAGAGGATGGCGTCTTCCGTTTCCAAAGCGAGATTGGATTGAGGTAACTTAATCCATTCAGCTCTGTCTGTCCCAGAAACAGGGATTAAAAAGAGAGAATGAAATAGCGTTCTGCAGTATATTCTGATGCGTGTAGTAGCGGGACACTCTCTTATGCCCCTGAACCAAAAACTCATCGATTCTCATTTTAGTTGAATGGATTTAAATGTGCAGAATCGATGACGACAGTATGGAGATAGAGGAAATATTTGAACGATGTTGGGATTGGCATAAAGCAGTCCGTGGGAACGTGGTGAAGGCGAGTGAATATTTCTCCTTTTGGTGAAGGTAAACTTCTGCTGGAAAGCAAAGTGTGGCACGTGAAACATTTCTCATTATGTGGTGGGTAGCAAAACAGCAAAGTTAAATCCTCCTACAAAGAGCTGTGCCTGTATAGAAACTGGCTCCAAACTGTCGGGGCAGGGAAGAGCCCTAACGCTGCCTGGGGCGCTGGAGCCTGCGAAGGGTCTCCAAAGTCAAGACTTGATTATTTTAACAGTTAGTCTTCCCGTAGCTACACTAGTCTGAGGTAGCTTCACGTTTTCTAGTGCATCTTTCGCAGGAGTAAATTGTATGTGAGGTATAAAGAAACTGAAAGTAACCTTGCTTTATCGGGTGTGTCTTTTTTCCCCCCCCACTTACGCTGAACGGACGCTTATGGCAGGTGAAGATACGGTGAGGAGACAGTCTGCAGCCTTTCGGAGCTGTTTTTCTTCCCCCTCCACCCCCTTGGCAGGAGGAATAGGCTCGGTGGGCAAGATGTCCCACGGAGAGGGTGGGAAGGGAAGCAGGTAAGCAGAGCAGCAGAGCTCCTCCTGCCCTCCGCACAGACACTGGTGTGGCAGGGGGACTGCAGAAGGCATGATTTCTCAGCAAAATGGACTTTCCATTTTGGAAAAGACTTTGGAAGCACTTCCAGTATTAATAAAAGCAAATGCAGGCTGACCCTGCAGGCAACAGCAGTAAAATCTGGCCCCTCAGGAGCAAACAGTTCCATCACTTGTGTGTCTTGGCTGTTGGTCGCGTGTTAGGATACGGAGCTCTGTTACCGCTTAGGAGGAAACACAGTTTTCAGGATTCTGGCGTTGCGTCTGCAGCCAAGAGACACAACCGAAGGAACTGTTCGCTCCTGAGGGGCTGTATTTTACTGCTGTTACCTTTACTGTAGCAGTCGGGGATCCAAAGAGCACAGCTCCCGTCAAACTTGCTTTATATCATGCTAAAACCTCCCAGTGCTGGGGACAGTTGCAGGCTCGGTCAGGAAGGTGGGGGACCTTTCTGAACTCCTGCTGTGTCGCTTCTGCATCATGAGATCTGAGGTGCAGAAAGGAGTTTTAGGGAGACAGTCGGTCTGGATTTCTTGACTCCTACCTGGATTCCAACCCCAAAACAGGGAGGGAAGGATTCAGCTGCCAGTTGTGTATTTTAAAATTTCTCGTGCCGCTTTTTGTTGCAGCTGTGCAGAGAGTGCCGCTCTTGGAGATGCCCTTGGCCGTCACGGCAGGCTGCCGGCCTGTCCCGGAGCGGAGGCGGACGCGCTGCTGTGCCTCGCCTGCCCTGCCGCAGCCCGCCGCTCGCCGGGGCGGGTTTGTGCAAAGCTGCTGAGCTGTGTGCTGGAGCAGGCGAGATGCGAGCGCGTTCCCCTGCTGTCAGCTCGGCTGTGGGTGACTTCTCGCGGAGCTGCAGGGTGGAGGCGGATCTTACCCGAGTGCCACAAGAGGATTTGCCAGAGCTCATCTATCAGTGCTCTTAATCCTGCGTAGCCGTGACCCTCCTTGTGCAGGTTCTTTCCCAGAGCTTTCTGCTGTAGCTGCTACCTGGGCACAGAAGCCAGCTGCCATGGAAGATGCATCTTAAGCTGCTTTGTTATTTATCTGCGCAGTTCGTGTAATCCCTCATCCAAGAGGCAGGCGCTTTATTTTTGCTCAGACCACTAGTGTTGCTGCAGCTTTGTCTGGGCTGGAGCTCAGCCTGGACAAGGGGCTGCTGCTGGATCAGAGTCCAGACACGTGGGGTGACCAGCGCTAGATGAGAAGCCCCTGCCTCAGGGAGCTGCTGCTGGGGGATTTTCCTGTTTTTGTGTAAAGCCTAAAACAGCAGGACCCAACCTAAAAGGCTTCCAATTAAAAGGACTTCTCTGTCCACTGTACTTCTCCGAAGCTCTTAGCCAGGCTGCGTGGGTGGGTTTACGCGTTTGCTCTGTACCTCGGTCTGGCTGCGTCTCGGCGCCCAGGCGGAGCAGAAGGCCTGCAGAAGTCCTTAGACCGTTTCGAGTTCTTCGTTACTCTTCTGCAATTGCTGTTGAGTTGGAGGTTAAAGTTAGTCCAGAGGTATCCTAGTCACTGGCCCGTTAGTTTCTTCTACAAAAAACGCTGTCACTGTGCTTCCCGGGGAGGGTTTAGACCAGAACGTGGTTCCCTGGAGTGCCATTTCTGTGGCAACATGCACCATACCCAGATTAGCAGGATTATAAAGTATTAATATGTTAACTTTGGCACATGTAAGTCATCCCTTCAGTAAATCTAATGTCTGAGTGCTTTGCTTCTGCCAAGTGAGAAGCTTCATCCCCCGCCAGATGTTCAGGAAGGAAATCACCTCGCTGGCCTGCGTGCTCGTTTGCTTGCTCAGAATGGGGCTTTGGAGAGCAGACAGGGTCAGGGCTTGCCTGGAGCAGCAGCAGGAGCTGCGATCGTCTCCATGGGAGGAACAGAAAGTTCCTGTTGTGCAGTTTTCTGGTGTGAGCAAACTAGAGTGGTTCACTGCATGAAGTAACCAAAGTTTACAGCCAAAGCTTCGAGGATGATAGCGCATTTAGTTGCCCTTATGAAGCAGGCTGACATCTTTGATCAGCTGTACAAGCTGCACTTGCTTTGTTGGTTGTCATTTGAGACACACCTAAGTTCTGAGGTGTCTCTGTTTAAAAAACTTCTTAGAACAAAAGCATTTATTCCGATTTATGTAAATTCAGCAGTTTAATTCTCTTGATTCACTAGCATTCAAACTTAGTCATCCAGCTGAACTATACTAAGTAGCAGGTTCTTGCTCTCTCACTCTTCAAATGATGGGAGAGGACTTTTTTTTTTTTTTTAAAGCATCCAGATAACTTGGTTAATTCCATTTATTTCAGTTTAAGAGGAGCAGTGACTTGGTACCAGAATCAGACTAATTCCTGCTTGCTTAGTTTATGCAAACTTTGTTTTAAACTTGGTGGGAGTCGCCATGGAAATCGGGTGAGAGAGATGCTGTCTGTCATCATCTGAGAAAAGAAAAATGAGGCCAGTGGATCAGAGCTGTGATAAAGGGGACCCGTGTTCCCTGTTCGTCTATGATCTGGTAAAGAAAACTGCTCTTTCTGTCTCTAATCTGGGGTCGTTCATGACCTCCAGTAATACTGCTTTCTGCTGATGCTTCTGGAGAGGAGAAGCATCCCGGTCTGTGCATGATGTGGGGAAGTGCAGTTTGCAGCAGCAGAGCAGCAGTAGCCTGGGATATTCCTGCCGTAGAGTGATCCAGCTTGAGGATGGAGCTGGGGAGGAAGTGCAGTCGTGAGGCCCAGGTGCCTGGATGGGGTCAGCAGGCTCCTCTCAGGAGAAGACCGAGCCAGCGCAGTCAGGTGGAGTCGGAAGGAAAGCGTCTCCTTGCAGCAGGCTCTGTCACCCGAGCGGTTTTGTTATAATTCTTTCTTAGGAGAAGTGTGATTGAGAGAATTCCTTCAGCTCCCCTCTGCGCCGGCCTGGGTTGTGGTTGCTGAAGTCCTTCTCTGTAACGCTACCCTGGACCTCCGGCTTTGTCTGGGGAAAGGTACCTTCTCGTAGCTGGCAGCAGAAAAGATGGCTAGCGAGGGAGGGACTGTAGCATCCTAAACTAAAACTAACTGGTGTTTGGTCTGTAATGGTGAAACACTTTTTTGATGGCACATTCTCTAGACAAGCAGTATTTCTGGAAAGCCGAGACGGGGAGCATTGTCCTTTCTGAGACAGTGTTTCGGGGTAAATATTTGTTGAAGTACTATGTTAGCATAATATCCCTGATGTCAGGCCAGCAGCATAGCTTCTGGTGCAGAAACCCAAAGACGTGAGTCATGGTTATGAGTTTCAGTGTTTCAGAGGATTTGCTTTTGCTGATACCTGTGCCAGATAGCCTGTGATGAAACTTGGCAATGGACACTAATACCTCATCATTCGTAATCTCGGTATTCTGAAGTAGTGGCATATTCCTTATTTGAACAAATAGAGATCGTATATGCAAAGGCCAATGGGAGAGGAGCAGGACTGTGTGCTGCTCTGGTTTGAAGCTGCAAGTTATACGTCCAAGTCACGTTCACGTGTTGACTGAGAAGCTGAAAAATTAGCCTTGCAAGTACAGTATAAAGAAAGGAACTTTAATAGCTCCCCAAAGTCTCTCCTCCTGGCTTTACCAGCCTGCTGGTAGACTAAACTGCTTTGCTGGAGTATAACGTCTTAGTGCAAGAGTTCTTAGTCTGTGCAAAGAGTTCATGGAAATAGAGATTTTGATCTGTTTTTCTCTGTGCCCTTTCTGGCAGAAGAGTAGGTCACTTTTCCTAAATTTTAAATGGTGGCTGGTTTTTTTTTCAGTGACAGAATTGGCTGCCTTGTTTTAAAAGTAAAGGGAAAACGTTGCCTTATTTGTATGTGGAAGTCTGCTTTTTAAGAAAATAGCATGTTTGTTATGCATAGTTTTCCCCAAGAAGCATCTTTCAGACGTTCTGACTCTGTCTCTTTCCCTCCTTGTCCTTTTCACGCTCTTTTAGGTCCGGATTGTTTTGTCTTCCGTCTTCCCTTCCAAAGCAAGAGGAGCCTCCTGCTAACGCTTGCACTAACTGGGTTCCCGACGGCCGAGATCCTGTGCAGGGTGAGACCGAGTCGCAGCCCGCTGCCGAAAAGCCTCCCAAAGGAAACGGCGATGAGCAAGTGCCGCCCCTCCTGCCTCCCCCGCCGCCCGGCAACCTTCCTCCCTACCCTCCTTACTTTGAGGGAGCTCCTTTTCCTCGTCCGCTCTGGCTCCGGCACACGTATAACCAGTGGGTTCCTCAGCCACCACCACGGACTATAAAGAGGACAAGGAGACGTTTGTCGCGGAATAGAGACCCGGGAAGGCTTATCATGAGCACTATCAGGCTAAGGCCGAGACAGGTGCTCTGTGAAAAGTGTAAGAACACTCTGAACCCCGAGGATGCAAACACAGCTAGGCAAAATGCTAAGACAAGGAGGAAGCTGAGCATTCAGGACAAAGAGCAGAAAAAGCACAGTGACTCTGACTACACCGAGAAAAGAAACAAAAGAGAAAAGAGAGAGGAAGACAAGTTTTCTGGGGAACTGGTACATCGGACGCCAGTTATAAAAATATCCTACAGTACTCCGCAAGGGAAAGGTGAAGTCGTAAAAATTCCTTCCCGGGTTCATGGCTCAGTCAAACCATTTTGTCCACAGCGAATATTGCAGAACGGAGAGGAGGACCAAGAAGAGACTAGGGACTCTGAACGATGTCGAGAAACCAAGTGTTTACTGGACAAGTCAGCAGGCAGCCAGCTTGCTTCCATTCCAAAACTGAAGCTCACGCGGCCTGTGCATTCCAGTGCAGATGTTCCACCTCCAAAGATCCGACTGAAGCCCCATCGAATAAATGATGGTCAGAGTGTTTCAATTTATAAAGCAGAACTTATTGATGAGATAAATGTCCTTCAGAACAGCAGGGAGCCCAATCCTGGTGCGTTTTACAATGATGAATCTACAGACAGAAGTTTAGCTGAGATATCTTCAGGGAGTTCAGGTGAAGATGATGACTTTAAAAGGTTTCCCCAGGGTAAAGATGGACATGATAACTTGGCTTTCCTTATGAACTATCGTAAAAGAAAAGCAGATTCTTCTAGTTTATCCGTGTGTAGTAATGACAGTCTAGATGAATCCAAGTCTTCTAGTTCAGAAGTAACATCACCAGAAATGTGTGACTTTATACCTGGTGATGATGCATCTGTCTCTTCATCTTCAAAAGATGAGCGTAAAATCGTGCCACCGTTAACAGTTAGACTACATACGCAGAGTGTGTCTAAATGTGTCACTGAAGATGGAAGAACTGTTTCGGTGGGGGATATTGTTTGGGGTAAAATTCATGGTTTTCCATGGTGGCCGGCACGTGTTCTTGACATAAACCTTAGCCAGAAGGAAAACGGGGAACCTTCATGGCGAGAAGCTAAAGTATCATGGTTTGGTTCTCCAACGACTTCATTGTTATCTGTTTCAAAACTCTCTCCTTTCTCTGAATTTTTCAAACTGAGATTTAATCGCAAGAAGAAAGGGATATATCGGAAAGCTATCACAGAAGCTGCAAAGGCAGTAGAGCATCTGACTCCAGAAATAAGAGATCTCTTAACACAGTTTGAAACATAACTTTGCCTCCGGTATCAGGTGAGTGCTTGCTGGACTAACGCTTCCTATGAAAAACTTTTTTGTGTTTTAACCTACATTCACTGTTTGCACTTGTTTTTCCTTAAAGACTGAGGTCAACTTTTGTTAAATGCATGGGTGTTAGTTGGTGGTGGTGATTTCATAGGTGATAGTTGCCTGTAGTTTGAGACTTTGGGAAAACCCATGGGAACTGGAGCCCCAGATCTCGTAGGGGACTACAAAGTAATTAATACGGAGGATGCAAGTGCTACTGGGCAGATCCACTGGAAGTGTTTCCCACAGGTTCCTGCTTGAAGAGCTAATAAAATTGTAGTCACGTATTAGAGCCATTTATAGCTAGGTTGTGGTGAGTATCGATGATGCTTCATTTGGGCTAGAACTAATCCCTTGTGGTTGGAGAGCTGAAAGGTCCTAGACCTTCGATTTCTTTGAACTGTGTTTTAGTTCAAAGAACTAAAACTCTTCTTGGAATTGAGATTGTATTTATCATGATTAGGTACCGATACCAAGCAATTAACCAAGAAATGCCCTTGGAGGCCCTTGTCTCCCCTGCAATTGGTTGATTTCTTGTGAAGACATTTCCTTTAAGACTCTTCAAAATGAATGTACCAAAAACTGTCTTTGACCGCCGAATGATACTTGAACTTTCTCACCGCACTTGGGGTTAAACCTGCATCTGAAAGGGTGGTGCTTTGCCAAAGGATAGCCTAGATCATCAGAAGCAATTCTTTTAGGGTTCACAGGCAACAGGGGGTGGGAACATCGCTACAGGAGCAGGTTCTTGGTAATGCCTCTACAGATATTTTGCTTTTACTGGTTGCAGGCGTGGAGGGAATAGAGAGTTGGGGAACTTGCACTGTTTGTCACTTCAGACAGTCAAAAATTCGTCCGGGATGAATATTTTGTGCTTAAATATATGGATGTAGCATGACTGGAAATAGCATTGCCATCTGCAGTTTCGGTTGATGCTTCCTACTAGACTGCTCTCAGTGAAGTCCATGGGGAAAGCTCCCATCAACTTGAATAAGATCTAGGCTTATTTGGCAACCTTCCAGCAGCGGCTGTCATAGTAAACAAGACTTCATCTGTGATGCTGTTAAACAGGGGGATGGATTAACTGTGAAAACCATAACTAACCGTTATGAAAAGTTTTGCTAACGGAAGTCTAGCTTTACACACTGTGTCCTGTAGCAACATATTGGTTCGTTATGTCGTCCCCTGATTTTTTCCCACTTTTTTAAGCCTGGAAAGGCTATATGTACACAAGCCAGTGCTGCTGCTGCTGTAGACCTGTCTCTTCTGCTTAACTCTTGTTAAAGGCTTTATTACATCAAGAGGATTTGGGGGCTGATGCGGGTGGTATCTGATCTATAGACACGGAGCAGAAGGGGTGTAAAGAGGTCTGTAAACCGGGGGAAAGAAGAAAAGGTTGAGAATGGTAAGAAAATTACAGGAGGGCCTGGAGTAAGGCCAGAGCTTTCCTTCTTTCCATACTTGTTGAGCAAATCTCTCTGTCTATATATGGGTGTATGGATATATTTAACTGGGTGTCACCATTTTGCTGGCCTCCTTCGGCTGCCTTCCCAAGGATGATTCCCTGCTTTAAATATCGGAGGTGAGCTGCCAACCCGGTCCACCTGGCTGCCTCTCAAAGATTACGCAGTAATCGGATAAAGAGCTGCAGTTACTCAAAAGAAAACCAGGAAAGCAGAACAAGACAGCTTTCCATGTTCTGCATGGGTCGCATTTACTCGGTTTCCCTATGAGACCAGCGTGCCGAGTATTTTGGTGCATGCCGCTTATAAAACAACTCGCTGTTGCTGAGACCTGCCCTGTAGCTAATTCTCTCCGTTCAGGGGAATTTGATTTTGTTGTTTTCCTTGAATGTTCCTGAGGTAGAACTGAAACATTTCTGCTGGTCGCTAATTGGCTGTTCTTTCCTGAAGGGCATAGCTTTAGTTCTCCCTGATGTTTGCAATTCCTTCGTCCTGGAACCATGATGACACTGGAGTTGCAGTTAAATACCTGAAGGCTTTGAGGCCTGTTGTAGGCGGGACAACTCGGTATCAGTTGCAGGAGTTTCTGAGGGTGGGCTTGGCTTCTCGCTGTTAGCACTGCACTCTGCTGCTGTGAGATCTGCTGTGCCGTGACTTCAGCAGCAGCCGCGCAAAGGCCTGTTGCTGTTAACGAACAGAAGAAGCAGGAGTCCGGCAGATGCATACGGCACTCGGTTAATGCTGCTTACGGTAATCCTCAGCTTGTCAAAATTGAGTAACTGTTGACACTTGCTGTTGTGAGTCCTTCTGTCTTCTGGCACACGACGCTGTTCTCCAAAGGAGGTGGCGTAATTACTGGGGAAAAAACAGTTCAGATAGTTTGTGAATATGTGTAAAGCTGGAAGTAACTGGATTTTAAAAAAGAATGCTTGCTTTTGGTTAGAATAGCTGTTATGACCATTTTAGGGACAAAATAATAAAAACCCATACTTTTCTGCAAGGAAAAGACCCCCTGTCATTCACTGGCTGCTAGAATAAATTTTCTGGAAAAAGAACAGGCAGACTAGCAATCCGTGAAAACCAAAATCATGAGACACCCTTGGTTTAGAGTATAGTCAGGAGAAAAACGCCCACTAAGCGTGTTCTCCTGCCGCTTTGTAGCGTCTATTTTTATATCGCATATACAGGGCACCTCTGTGCACGTATACCGCAGCGCTGATGCTGCTTTCTGCTTCACATGTCTCATGTCTGTGCACTGCAGCTAAATACTTGCGTAAGTTCTCCTTATCGTGGGATATCTGTCTGGTTTTGAAGCACTGAGTATTAGCTCATCTCTGCCCATTTTGTTTTTATGGTTAAGACATTTATAGTTAACAAAAAGTAGCTGAGCAGACTGAAGACTGGGCATGTCGGCACAGTCGCTGGTGTTCCTGAGCTCTCCGAACCCGACCTGCCGCTTGTGCCTGCCTTCTGCAGGAGCCTGCGCGCTGTCGGGAAGCGTGTCCCGCAGAGCAGCGGGAGCCGGGATGCGGCCTCACCCCTTCCGAAGGCTGCCTGCAGCGGCCAAGCGTGAGGAAAATGGTCGCCGGTAGCTCCGTGTGCAAGGATGTTTGCCTTTACCTTAAGGAAAGCCTTTAAATGCACTTAGGAATCCGAGCGAGGCCGTAGCTGAGCTGCTCTTGGCAAGGCTCACGCTTTGCAGCAGTTCTTTGTTCTCCAGCTTTCAGATTCCTTGGAACTGGCTGGGATTAAAAGCTCGTGTTTACTGTTCCTTGAGATAATTTAAGTTGTTTGCTTCCCTCCCCCATCTGCTGTCACCAGTTTGTGATGCTGAAAGGTGCCAGCTTGGCTGAAAAGGTGGGTGGGGAGGGGAAGAGAGAAAGGGCTGGTGCCTCAGAGATGTCGCACAGCTGTAGCACGCTCCCGTGCGTGGCTCGGGATAGACTCCAGCAGCGCGTTTTTCTGCTGAGGGTTAGCCAAGCCCAACCATGCAGATGCTTGCTCCATCCTCGCTGCTATCCTCTGTCCTGCAGCGGCTTTCACTGCAGCTTCCTCTCAGCAGAGGAAAGGGGAAGCGTGCCGTCCTCCCAGAACTCTCCGCAGCCCTCGGGGGGAGGTGATTCGCCCTTTATTCCTCTTAAAAAGTAAGAATTAAAGCAAGCACGAGCATCTGGAGCTCCCAGGGAGGGTTTTTCGGATTTGTGGTTTAGCTCAGCTCCCCTGAGCCGCCCGGCCCAGGCCCAGGCGCGTTCCCAGCTTTGGGAGCCGATGGGCGCTGGGTTGCGTTGGTGGGAGCAGCTGACTCAGAGGAGGAAGGAAGCGAGCCAGCCCGCCGGTGCTGCCGAGCGCTCCCCAGCAATGGGCCGCCTCCGCTCCGCTCCTTTTGCTCCTTGCTTGTTCCTAGCCCAGCCAAACAGAGCGGGGCGGCTGCGGGAGGCTGAGCTGCTCGTGTGTCAGCTGAATGCCTGGCCGGGCTGAGAGGGGAGCTGCTATACCTGAGCTCTGATAAACAGCTGAAAATTGCAGAAATATAACGGAGAACTCATATTTTTTAACTACTAAACTGGTTATTTGTGAGAGTTGAACTCCTGAGCTCATTACAGCTCTGAACTGTTACTCGGGAGAAGCTGCGCCTAAAATTCAGTCGTAGTTTCCGCAGGGTTGAGTATCGGTATCCCGTGAGCGCTGTTGTCTGCCTCGCGTGGTGCCGAGCTGCTGATGCCGAGGAGCCGGTTGCACGTGCGGCTGAGCAGTCGTGGCCCCTTTCGGCAGGGGGAAGGTCTCGCCCCCCTCCCCGTCCCCTCCCAGCTGCATGGTCTCTCTTTTGCACCCTCCTTTGTGCCGGATCTGTGTTCATCAGACGTCTGTTAACGGGTTTAATCCCTGACCTGAGAGAAACTACCTGGAATTTTGCTTGTGTGCATGGTCTCTTTTCTGGATTAGCTTTGTGCTGGTTTAGTGGGACACCAGGTTTGCAGGACGGGCTCTGAAATGAGGTGAGCCGCAAGAACATGCGGCCTGCAGGAAAGGTGCGAGTGAGGAGGGGTGTGAGACCTCCCCCTTTCAGAAGCAGCAGGCTGAGATGCCCCACGTGCACCTTACGGGTGACTGCCCTGGGGCGCAGCGATGCTTTTCCTTCCACATCTCGCTAAAGGTGTTCTGCTTTTCCCCTTGTTCTTGTGGTGTCCTGTGTCCATATGTCCCTGTTCCTGAGGCCATGCTGTGGCTGGATTAGTGCTGTGCTTGGGCTCCTAACTCACTATCCTTAACCCCTTTTGGCTGTGGCATTCTCGTTTCCAGGACGGCCTTTAAGCGTCTGCCCATTTGTGTCTGCCCAGCTGTAGCCCGGGGAGGAACGCATATTGCTTTGTGTTCACTTTCATGGTAACTTCACATTTACGTAGCTTGAAGTTTAAATTCGAAGTTTGCTGAGTTAAGTGACTTTTCTTGCAGTACTTTCCCAAGTGCCAGAAGCCCCAGCCGGCTGCTTGCTAGTGTTGTAACAAACAGGTTTGCTGACACATCCCGGGTGTTAAATTTAGCTGCCGGAGAGACGCAGCCCGGCAGGTATGTGATGCAGCGTGCTGGGCATGCCTCTGATCTGGAGCAGCCAGCTGCACGGGCCGGATCCTGCCCCTCTGGGGTTCGGGATCTCACACGTGGTTTTGGGGAGAAATGGCTCATGGGGCCGCTCTCCTGGTCGGCCTCGTGGGCTGGAGGGTAACAGAGGGGAGCGGGGGAAGAGAAGTGTCCCAGGGCTTCCCTGTGCCTGCTCCAGGGAGAGCACCACACGGCTCGGTTTGGGGCTATTTAAAAAAAAAAAAGGCATATTTTGCTCTGACTCTTAATGTGAGTGTTGGTCTGTAGAGGTGTGGGGCCTCAGCAGGCTGGGTAAATCCTGCAGTACTTAGAAGTTGGGTCTCTGGCTTTGCTTTGTGATCCCCCTGAGTGGTTTCTCGTGGCAGATTGCTCTTCTCCCTTCCCTGCTCCCAGCCCGCTCACACAATAAAGCTTTTTATAAAAATGCCTTGTAAAATTTCATGTGCATCTCTGCATGAAACAGCTTACAATATGTATACTCGTTTGCTTTCTCACTCTAGAGAGTCCTTTATTCCCCTCCCTTTAGTCTTTCCCAAGCTCTGGCTGCGATACCATTAAACTTTAAAATACTTTTTGAAGGTTTTAATTTTACTGCTATTAGCTCAATGTAGTCTCAGTATCTGTATATTTAGCAATTCATCACAAAAAGCACAGTGCTACTGTGTACAGCAAAATCAGAGCTTTTTGCAGACTTGCTATATTTAGTAAGTTCTAATGTAAAATCTGGAACGTTGGGTTATGACTTCACCTTCAAAGACGTTCGGGGCTTTGTGTGTGCATGTCGCTGGGGTTGCTCGCCAACGGTTTATGGAGCAACATGAATCACTTGTCTCCTTTACCTCTTCTCTTCTGCTCTGCCAGAGGCACAGAAAAGTTATATAACTTTGTGCTGATACAGAGTTGTGGTGGTGACTGATGATAATATGATGATAATATGATGATAATATGATGATAATATGATGATAGCTAACGTTTTAAAAGCACCTGCCTGATCACATGAAATATTTCAGCCTGGAAGATGAATGCTTCAGAGAGGTTTTTTTTCCCTTGGCCTGATCTCTAGCTGGTTCACTCAACTAACACCAAGCATCAGACTTAATTGCTGTTTCGCAAGGTCCTCCTCCAAGCAGCTCGGAGTCGGCAGCCGTGCACGCCTAATGCAAAGCAGCAGAGCAGGTCCGAGACGGGCCCCACGCGCGCTCGCGTGCCCCAGCGCCGGGTGTCCGGCGCTGCACGGCTGCTCGTGTGCCGCCGGCTTCCCCGTTTCCAAAGAGCTTGTGCGTTTGGCTCGCGACCGCTGTCGCTGCGTTTGGAGGCCTCTCGGTCCCTGTTTGTGCCATCTGCTGCCCCTCTTTCCCTGCGGCGCTCCGCACAATTTTTCGGAGGTGCCAGCAGGCCCTACGCTGTGCTATTTCTGACGGCACACGAGCCGCGCAGCCGCCCCAGAACGCTGTCTGCTTACGCGAGCTGTAACCTCAGCTGCTGGGGGAGATCCGCGTGAGCCCAGGGGCTTAACAGCTCTCCCCGGGAGAACAGCACGCTGCTTCCTCTGGCCCCGGGGTCCCGGAGCCCCGGCTGACGCTTTGGGGGCTGCTCCTTCGGCCGGCGGCGTTTGCCGGCGGTGGGGCTGATCAGCGCTGCAAAGAGGGGGGTCCCGTCCCCCTGCGTGCCCTGGGTCCGGGTGTTGCTTGGGTCGGCTGTAGAAGCAGGGTCTGGGGCTCGGGGCAACAGTGTTTTTAGTGCCCTGTGTCGGGGAGCCGGGGCCCCCGGAATGGCCCGTCCACATCACCCCTCGGGTGTGAACTGGGAGCAGGATCACTGCGGCGCTCAGGTGCTTGGCGGGGGGGGAGGAGATGGGCCACGTCTCTGCGTGATGAAGAGTCACGGCTGGACGAAGAGTCTGGAAACTCGCCGCTTTGGCTGCGGTTGACAACATTTGCATGAAGGGTAGCTTCCTGTAAGGAGGAAATTTCCACGGCTTCTCCTGAATTACCTTTATTTACTTGTTTGGATCGTAAACTCAAATGGAAACTTGGGGATAGTTCTGTGCAGAGAGGAGTACTCATTACTCTTCGGGGGAGGAATGAACACGGTTTTATGCAAGAACAGCATTGTTCATGGCACGTAAAGCTGCCTGGTACATGAGGCTAGATGATGCGATGGGATGACACAATATTTTCCATGTTAATGCTCAGGCATGGAAAGTAAGCTACGGACAAAAGTACGGTCTTAGGCTTTGAACCTGAAAATTGGTGTGAATACTCTTAAATATTGGAAAACTTGCAGACTGCTGCTGGCCTGCCTCCTCGCGTCTTGGCTTGTCCATAAAGCAGCCCTCGCTGCCGCTGGGACCGGCACGAGTGGAAGCGGCCGCGTGGGCTGAGTGCCAAACCTTCAGTGCTCGGCCAAACCAAAGGCCGAAGCTGCCTGCTTGTGTCCCACAAACTAGGTTAAGAGCTGGTGCCAGTTTTGTTTTTTTAACCAGCTTTATGCGTGTGTTTTGCACTCTGTATGTGTGCACTTAAAGACTGCATGGGCTTTGCATTAGCTGGTTTATGGAGCCTTGCGCATCCTGGGGTTTTGTGTGTCTGGAGTAGGCTTCTCGCGTCCGTCACCGATGCGGGAGGCTGGGGCTCGATACCTCGCTCCTTAGAGTTCGTCCTCCTCCTGCGTACGATAACCCCGGGCTGTGCCGGAGCGTGCGGGGCGGCAGGAAGCTCTTTGCACCCCGGTCCGTAGAGGTGCAGCACGCACGGCAGGTCCGCGCGGGGCTCCCAGTCGGGCGTTGTGCGCGAGCGAACGTGACTCATCCCGGCTTAGCAGAAGGGCCATAAATTCTCTCCGGCGTCTTGCGTCTTAGCCTTTCGCGCACGAGCTCCGTCACCGCCCTGCGTTAGTTGTGTAATCATCTGTCTGGTCACCAGGTATGTGCGTCTTTCCAGAAGGGAGGAGCAGGGTGTTTTTTAATGAAGCCTTTTTTTTTTCCCCAAGTTCATTAATTTCTGAAGGAATTAGTGCTTTTAAGTAGTGTACTACGTCCTGTGTAATCTGCGTTGAGTTCTTGCTGTTGCAGGATCGGACAAACCTGTTTTCTTCCCCCGGCGTGCTTCCCGCGTGTCCTCAGCAGCTGCAGACGTGAACTGCCGCGCAATTAGCGATGTAATTTGCGTTGAGCGATGACTTGCTCTGCTGTGAGTCAAGCCGATACCTTGAGCTTTTCTTCAGGCCGAGAGGGACCCTGTGTAAAAGCCGAGGACCCTCAAACGTGATACCGGTTTTCCATAGAGGCTCGGAATGATGGAATTTAATGCAGGAAAACGTGCCCGGTGGCCTTGCGAGTAAGCTGAACACTGCTGTTCTGGGGCTGGGCGGTGGCTCCCGGACCCTGTGTCTGGCCCGCAGGAGCACTGAGCTCCTGCCCGTGCGTGGCTCCAGGCCAGTACGATTCAGTAATCCTTGCTCCTCCCCGCCAAAAAAGATAAGAAGATGCATGAAAAGCAAGGACTCCCTCGAAGCCCTGCAGGCAGCGGGGCTGCTCCCCCTTTCCCCTCAGCTTCGCAGGCTTTTGGGCAGGCGCCGTCTTTGGGAGTACGAACCCGAGGAGGCCACTCGGCCGTCTTGTCAGAAGTGCTCTGGTGTCTGGTGGGGTGGATTGGCTAGTCTCTGCGCACCCCTCCTCCTCCGCTGCCGGAAGATGGGACCGTTCCGAGCCCTCGCTCTGGAGCTTCCTGGAGAAACTGTCTAAGGAGGTTGGATTCCTGCTGAGGGCCAGACCACCCGCCCTGTGCAAATCAGTCCCTTGGGGTGCCGCAAAATCACGTCGCTTCAAAAGCAAAATTAAGAGGCAGTAAAAACATTTATCCTGACTACTGCAATACTTATTTCCTTTTGGCTTTTAAGAGTCTGTTCGGTATCAGGTACTTGCATAAAACATAAAGTAGGAAGTAAATTGTCTGAAGCAGCAAAGTGGTCCCGAGCACCAGGTCGTAGTAGAATACGGTGCCTGTCCGGGTCCGGTTTTTCCCTTTTCTCCAGACTGAAAATGTGTGGTCTGTCCCATGCAGGAGCACGTTGATGCACAAAGCAGGACTAGGCGAAGCAGAAAGACCAGCACAACGAAATACTAGGTTTTAGCTCTGCCAGGGTGGCCCAGTAGTTACATGAAAATCTGCAACCTGTATTATTTCAAAACATCCTCAAGTTGAGGACTTAGTCAGCATCTCCTACCACCTGACTTGTTTGGGTGAGAAAAAGTTACGTTTCTACTGTCCAGGTAGTAATTTTCAGAAGGCGGCAGTAGACACTTTGCAGCAGAGCTTCCTGCTGCTGTTCCTGCACGGGGTCTTAGAGCTCAGAAATTGCACCGTTTTGGGACCAGGATAGTATCTTGACTTCCTGAACACCTGGTTTTTGGAGGTGGTTTTTAACTTCTGCATGACCTTTGTATCCTGAACAGGCTAGAAATAACCCCGTTGGAAGAAAGCTGTGTGTCTGTCCGAGAAGCACAGTAACTGCGTGGTGGTGGTGGTGACTTCTTTTTCCTTCTTTCGCTCAGACGCGCCTGCTTGTCTCTTGGGCTTCACCTTCGGTTAACCTGGTAATGTGCGTTTCTGGTGGCGGTGCAGCCATTAATACCCGTGAGCACAGCTGTTGTGTTTTGCATTCTCTGCAAACCCTGGCAAATGCAGGACCTCATCTGATGTCACGCCTGGCCCCTTGCACCGAGGTACTTTATAAAGGCAGAGGGACTCGGGGCGCTCCCCGGGCCCCGGAGGAGGTGCTGGCGATGTCCTGCCTGTGCCTGGTTTGGGATGGGGAGGGCTGAGTCTCCGGGTGGGTCTGCAGGGATGGCCGTGTGGGGAGGATCCCCGCACAAATCCCGTCAGGATGCAGTGACCTCAAAAGAGAACTCGGCCTTTTTTTGCGTTCTGCTGCGACTGTTAAATCCGAATTTGTGAATGGTTTTATTTCATCCAAAACGGCATTTTTTTATTCTGAATAAGCCCTTGCCTTCAGGAGAACTCTCTTGGCTCTGCTTTTGACGTATGGTTTAGCACAGGCTGCTCGATCATGCCATTGTCCTGAGTCACTCAGTCCATTATGTTTTCATTACTCATACGTGTGTTGGGGCTGCAGTAATGTCCAGAATATAGCATTTAAGCTGCTGCTCCATCTTTAGGCCTTTTTTTCCTCTTTCTTTTTTTTTTTTTTTTTTTTT
>PTFA01000061.1:438936-516517 GCA_003342895.1 Casuarius casuarius | reverse complement strand
TTAATAGCAACCTCTGAAGCTTCCCAGGCTCCAAGCGAGTGGCTATGAACAACTGTCCCTGTGCTGCACGTATTGAACGTGGGTTGAAAGCTCCTGGGCCTGCTTAGTGGGTTACTTAAAATAGACACCTGAGCTCTTCCAAGAGGAAGCCTCTGCTCCCTCGCCGAATGTGAAGTTCTGGAGCTCGGTGTTTCTAGACCCAGGACAAATGCCCGTCGGTCAGTAATAGCACCAGATTTGCAAGTGAGTTTTATGCGCTTGAAAAATCTCGCTCTTCATCAGAAGGCCATTGAATAGATTAATCTGCAAGATCTACTATCATTTTTATCGGTTTACTTCGGGTAACAGGCCTTGTCGTGACACGTCCCGGTTACTTAGGAGCAGGATGATTCTGCCAAGTACTGCCAGAGTTTATGAAATCTGCTTGCAGTCCTTCTGTGGAATACAGCTTTTAGGGCAGATGTTCGTGGTGTGTTAAACCAGCTGTTTGAAATCTTAAAGAGGAATGTGTGGGCACGGCAAAAAGTCATTCTGGCCAGTGAGACCGGGCAAATCAGACTCACTTTGGACTCCGTGCCCTTAGAGGGGATGTTGGTACGTTTTCAGCAGCACTGGAAATGCGATCATCTTTCTGCTTCTGGTGCTGGCATTCTTAGCTTAATCATGATCGGTACTTATAGGTCACAAACCTCAAGTATGAGGGGTTTTAAAGGCCTTTGATCTTTTGTTTTGTAGCATTAATCCCGTTTGTGTCAGGAACACAGATTTGAACCTGCGGTTCAGACTCGGCCAGTTTGGATGATGGGGCAGGGACGTGTGCTGGGACCCATCACGCTTTTGAAGTGGTCCTGACTGAGTTGCATTTGCAGTGCAGCGCAGCGATGCTTCCGCAGCATGAGAAGTGTTAACGTAGGTCTCCCTGCCATTTCTTCCATTCATTTCTGCATCGTTGAGCTGTCTCGTCTGTCGTCTTTTCTGGCTTCTTCACTTGATCTTGAAGACAAACGGATGTTCCCTTTGAACTGTTTTGTGGGTTCCCCTCTCTTTTAACCCGACTTACAGGGCCAAAGCAATACGTCTTGCATGCCAGGGTAGAAAAGAAAAAAGTCCCGAATGGCACAGATAAGGACTTCTGTCTTTGTTGAGTTTTTCTTCTGACAGGCACATCTCTCTCTGGCAGGGCTTTCTTTTCAAGCCTGTCACCTACTCTTAGTTTCAGTGTGTGGTATGTAGTGAGAAGTTTAGCCAAAATGTATGTAAGAGGCCAAGTGTGGGTAACTTCCTTACCTTTTGGTGGTTTTAATTTGGAGTATATAGTTTTGCGTTTTAATTTCTCAGTTCAGAAGAATATCTTTTACCCTTTCGGATTGCCCGAAGATTCGTCGGAAGTGGTCTGGTGCGTCAGGTCACTGCGGTCCTGGAGGGACCGGCCGTCGGGAGCATCGCGGCGTCCTCCCGGGGCCCGTGCAGGCCACGAGCGGGAGCTGCTGGTGCCCCGCGGAGGTCGGCCGCGCTGCTGCGGCCGTCGGTTTCCCCCTGGAGCCGGGAATGAGGAGGTGAGAGCGCGGGGTGGAGATGAGAGCGCCTGTGCCGAGCGGGGACGTCGGGAAGGTGACTCTTGCCGTTGGAGTCAGTCGTGCAGAGGTGGCTTGGCTGCTGTACCTCCTCACTTACAACGTGATTCGGTACCGTGGCGGTGCTCGGTACCCCGAGCGGTTGCAGGTAACTAGAAAAACGTCTGTAAGGCTTGATCTCACGGGGGAAGAAGTCCTGTTTTACAGATCCTGTTTGGAAGCAGAGGCAGGACGGACCCGCTGCTCTTCCTGGGGCGATCTCTGTAGGGCCTCGTGGTAGGTCACCTACAACACCCCACCCTGGAAGGAGGCTGGGAAGCCTTCAAGCTGGAGACTGACGGCTCCTCGTTATCACTGAAGCTTTTGTCGCGTCTGTCTTGGAGAAAACTCCAGCGCTCTCTTTACATCTGTTAACCTGATAAGTTTCTTGCAAAACTGTGGCTGCTGCTGTTTTTGGTCTGCTATGCAAGTTTAACGCAGGAGAATTCCAGACTATATTTAGACGAAACCGAGGCGCGTGTGCCTCGCCGCTGATGTTGGCCGGGTCTGTGCCGCGTGCAGTAACCTCTCCCTCTTTCACTTTCTTCAAGGTAACAGAAGATAAGAGCACAGCTGTTCTCCTAGAGTGTCCCGAAGTCTGTAAACATCCTGACATGCTCCCCAGGAGAATCGGGAGGTTGCCATGCACATGACAGGAGGACGAGTTTCCTTGTCAGATTGCGCTCCTTATCATCTGTGAGAGGTGACAGGCACCTGGACGTGGAGTTAGGAGGCTCTTCTGGTGTGAGGCTGGCAGGAAAGTCTTGAGGATGCTTTAACCTAGGAGGAGAATTTGAGAAGTCATGCGGCAATGAACTAGGGGAACAGCAAATACCACAACTTGGAATGTATTTATTACTTAAAAGTTAGCTATTCTTGATAAAATCCCAAAAATTATTGCTGCTGCTTATTTTACTTACAGATTTCACACACTTGTTAATTTTAAAGCTACCAAACTTTTACTCAATACTGTACTCTGAGAAATGTAATTGGAGCAGGACATGCAATAGAATGAAGTCATTATAGTGTCTTAAGTACAATGGACTCACTTTGTGTCTATTAAAACTTGGAAAATGTGCAACACTTAACAATGTGGCTATCTTTGCATATATTAAAGCTTTTTAATGTCATTTACTGCAGAGCTGAGAGAATCAACGTTTTCAAGTATATGAGCAAGCAGTCCACTGGTAACTTAGGTTGTTGGGTGTCCCAACTGTGTGCTTTCTCAAGTCACCTGCAGCAGTGGGCAGTGCAGCCTTGAGTCGTTCGCGCTGCGTGTGTAGAGAGGGGTTACGAGCCTAATGGGACCAGCTGAAGAATGAACTAATGTTTTGAACTAACTTTTCTGTTCACCCCCTCTATTAAACGAGTGTATCTTAAGACTTCTTGAACGCATGCGGTTGGATAGCAAGGGCCCTCATCCTAATGCATTGCCAGAAATGAGTAACAATCTTAAAAAAACAAACCGAAACAAAAACCCTTTTGCATCAAATTTAGAGTGCAAATGGTTTACAAGCTCAAGTGAATTATCAACAAGCTTGTGGAACTGTTTCACTTAAATTTTTTGGATTTGCATTAGTCTAGCTTTCCCTCGGAGTCCCTCAATTTAGTGGTGTTTATTTGTGGTAATCTATCATTTCTGATGCTAGAGAGAAGAGCTCGGAGTTGGTCCTGTTAGGTAAAATGTTGTATGTGTGTGCCAAAAAACTAGCTTCAAGCTAAAGATGGTTACACAGATTCTGCTTCCTGTTTGTTCTCAAATCTGTTCTAGCAAACAGTGCAATGAAGTATTTTCAGATTAGAAGTAGTGGACAGGCAAACATAGCAGCTCGTGTTTTCCTGGTTCGTGCTGGTTCGTAACGTGGTCTTTAATGCCAGCAAGAGAGGTCAGAGCTTCCCTTCTCTGTTTAACAACAACAAAGTTCAACAAAAAAAGTCCAACACCAAAAAAAATGTCTGCTCGGTCTCAGTAATAGCAGGCAGGCAAAGACGTTTGCCTTGAAGCAGTTGGAGAGCTCGTATAAAATATGCAAACTAAGATTCAGTGCTGAAATAGGACATCTGTCTCCCGAGACCAATTTTGGCTACCTCCGCAAATAAATGAATTTCCTATTTTCCAAAAATAAGTGTGAAAAGGACAGCTGTACATACGGAGGGGAATGTGTGCCTGCACCTTGTGTAAAGCCTTTGTAAAGCAGTTGTTTACCTGGGCAGCTCATTTTCCCCTCTCCAGAGCAGCCTGCTTGGCTGGCAAGGATATTCTTGTGCAGTGAGCTGCTCCCACGCGCAGAGACAACAATTTTACCTTTCTCAGCCCCTCTGTCTGTCTGCTCTCTGTATGCGATTTTTTCTAGCATCTTCCTGAGCTAGGCTTAGGGTTAGCTGATGGCTGTGTGAGGCAGTTCTGCTTTTTGCTCATTTAAAAAAAAGAAAAAACTGCCAAGAAGGCACTCGCCCCACATTCTCAGGTAAAGTACTGGTCTGTTCCCCTCTCTGGTGGGTGTGAGGGGCTGCCTGCGCCTGGACCTTAAACAAGGCTGCTCTGTTAAAGCGTTGCCAAAAACACAGGTGAGTAGTTGCTGCTTTCGTGAGAAGGTTAGCAGATGTCCCGTAAGCCCCATGAACAGGTAAAAACAGCCTTAAGAGCAGGCGGCTGGTCTCTGCTGGATGCGAGGGGGAATTACGATGTTTGGTGCCGCTGTTTCGCTCTAGGCTCGTGGCAGTGCCGCAAATGAAGCGAAACGGGTTGGAGAAGGTAAGATGAAGCACGGTGTCGGCTCTAGCGGTGGGTGCCGTCCCCGGGGCGCACTGGTTAGAGAGTGGAGGGATTACAGGAGTTTTCCATGGCAATCAGGCTGCAGTGAGACCTCAGGTGCACCCGAACATGCTCTCCCAAATGTTTAAACCATTTAGCGGAAACTTGCCTGTTTCCTGATGAGGCTTTGATATGTTGTTAGTCCCTCAAAATCATAGTAGTCGTGTTCTTCAGTGCTCGTGGAGAACCGAAGGGTCTCGTCTGCGAGAAACCGTTCTGGTCTGCCCTTGCAGGTTGCTGTCACCCGCGGCACACCGCTGCGTTACCCGAGACCGTTGCAAACCTCGCGGAGGGCACCGCACCGTGCGGCACCCCGGAAACTGCCGGGCCTGTTAGAAGGCAAATAGTGGCCTTTTCTTACCCGGTATCCAAGCAAACGGAGCGATCAAGGAAAAAACGCCGGCGCTAAGCCGCCTTCGGTTCCTTGGTCAGCATCTCGGGTTAGGGGGCTGCTTCGGCCCCGTGATGCCGGGTGGCTTGATGAGCGTGTGTCTAATTAACGCCAGCTTAAAGGTTGGGGCAGGCAAGTGCAATTTAAGCACGGCAGGTGAATCGCCAGGTTTTTGCTGCCTTCCTGGAAACTACTGCGGAGCGTTTCGGTAAAACCACCCTAGGCGAGAAAGCAGAGCTCCGGGGGCGTCCGAGCGGGGGAGCGGCGGGGTCCTGCTTGGCCGGTCGCCCGGTTCCCGAACCGGCTTCAAACACCAGCCTGGAGCAACGTCCCCACGAAAAGCTCACCTGGGGTCTGCGCACGGGAACCGAAGAACCTGGCTCACTTAACTTCCTTGGGAAATATTATTATTCAGTTTTGGCAAGGCTTGAAGAAAAAATCTTGTAGTAAATTGCTTTCTTGCCTAGCCATTATGCAGATAAATGAAAAGAAATTTTCAGCAAATGTGAAAGCATAAAGCAAGAGGAGACTGATGTTTCATTTCTACAATAACTTTTTTTCATTCAGATAAGAAGTTCCTAAATGTTTTTAATACTGTGGAGTTTTGAACAGCTTACTTTAATCTTCTATTCTGCGAAGATAAAAGCTCCCCTGGGTTAAAAGCGAAATGGGAATTCTTCAGGAGCGGTGAGCTCTTCTTAGCGTTCTCCACAAATTGGTTCTGCGCTGGCCATTGAACATCATTAACCAGTTCCTGCGTTCTGTGAAATTTCACTTTTTGTTCAGCATTTAAGGTTTCCCTCCACATACTTTTAAAACTCGCAAATTGCTTTAGAAAACGGTGGGGCTTTTTTAGTCCGTTCTAATTCTTGTTATACCCTAGGTTTATTATCGTCTCCTCTAATCCCCGCTGTGGTTTTGGAGGTTTTCTCCTTCGCACTGCAGCTATACTTTATGCTCCAGCCCGGACAGCTGATTGCCCAAATGAAAGCTCTGCAGAATCTGAGTTTGTTTGGCTGTGTGTGTGTGTGGGGGGGGGCAGTATTTATATTCTGACTTTATTCAAACCAAGGCTAAACCTATTACTATTCCTCGTAATAAGACATTTTGCTAATATTCTGAATCTATAGATTGACATTAAAACATACATGCATAATCCAAATTCTTCTTAACGTAGCCTGATACCTGCTGTGCCTTGAACAGTTACTGAGGTGTTGAGTTTATTTAAAACGCCGGTGCGAAGGACTCGCTTTAACGCGGCGTTTGCTGTGCCTGGTAGAAACACGCAGTTTCTGAAGGGGAAACTTTAGTTTTTCAAACTGGAGAATGAGTTTGGTTATTTCAGCTCAAAAATACGGTGTTACCAAATTTTTTTCATTCCATCTATTCCAACTTACTAGATTTATTAAAAGGAGCTAGGTGCGTAGGTGGCCTCACTTTATAGTTTCTATTGCTTCGTGAGATGTAGCGTGACTCAAAAAAGCTGGCGGCGAGGGCAGGTGACAGCGCTGCGAATGCCGATGTGAGCCCGGAGGGAAGCCGTTGCAGCGGCTGCTACAGAATAAAAAAATAGGCGTTTTTGCTTCCATCGAGCATCCGAAGGAGTGGAGGAGATTTTTCCCGGTCACGTTATCATGGCTTGTGGTTAGCTCGTTGGCTGCTAGGAGCCCGCAGAGCCAGGGGAGCTTTTGGTCTGCGCTTCGTGCAGACCTGCCTCGGTGGCTTCCAGCCGGGAGCATCTGCTCCCAGGGTCGTGCGGCGTGGTGAAGGCAGGAGCGGGGCCAGGTCGGGGGCAGTTTTCCAGTTTGTTGCCCGGGGTCGAGGGGATGCGGTGCAGCAGCCGGGGCCGTACCTCTGCGGTCGTGCTTCGTCTCGGCGTCCTTGCTGGCTGTTCTCGCCGTGCTTGCCGTCACCCGAGGCCACCGCCGGTCCCCGCTGCGCCGTGCTGCTGGCGGCAGGTAGGGATGCTCGGGGGCGGCTGGCGTGGGATGGTGATGCCGAAACTCGGGTTTTGCCAGCGCGGCTGGCGGGAGGCTGCCCGAAAGGTGGGCTCCTGGGAGGCCTGGGACGCGCGGAGCTTCCCCAGGAGCCCTTGTCTCGCCGCCCGGCTGCCTTTCGCTACCGCCGCAGAGCTGCCGGGTCTCCCCCAAGCAGGCTGCCTGGCAGAACTGCCTTAAAAGTCACGAAAATCGGCCTTGGTGGCTGCTTGCGTGCGCGTGCGGCAGCACGGTGGAGCGCGGAAGCCGGTCGCGCGGGAGGTGCTAATCACGGTGGGCAATCCCTTCTCCTCCTCATGGGAGGAACTCCCGAACTTCTCGGACCTTTCCACTGACACGAAGCAAACATTTTTCATAATTTGACTTTGAAATTCCAGTGCTTTTTCTGACCCGGTATTGGGTAGGGGAAGAGAGATTTGAAATGCATGGGGTGAGAATGTTTCCCGATAACTCGCTTCCCGGAGGGAGGAGGAGGAGCTGCCGCTCGCCTGCCTCGGCAGCGCAGAAGCATCCGGCTTCTGCAGCTGGGTCCCGCACGTCCTTTATGTGGCTCTTCGTGTTTGAACAAGCCGGTCAATGCTGAGCCGAGCCCAGTGAAAAGCCCGAAGCTCCGCTGCGGCCGTGCTGAAACCGGTGTTTTGCTGGAACCGGCTCCAAAGCTCTCGAAAGCCCCCAGCGTGCTGCCGGCCTCCATGGGCTTTTGGAGACCTGCGGTTGCCCCGTTTCGGGCTCTGCTCTTAGGTTTCGTGTCCCTGGCTGCCCCGGGAAACCCAGGCGCTCCGTGCAGGGCTGCGTAGCTAGAGCCAAACGTGATCGCGCGGGTGGCGGGGCTGGACGCCGGCGTCTGCCGCCCCGCAGCCGCTCGCCCGAGAAGGGAGCTTTCCTCAATCCAACGCCTCTCTTATGTGGAAAGTATTTTCTTTCCCCTAAAACTCGATTTTTTTTTTTGAAGTGCATATTATAAAACCCAAAGTTGGGCAAGCTGTTTTGAAAACTAATTTCTGAGGAAAGTCGCACAAATCGGAAGCTGTTTTGCATTATCTACCAAAATGTGAAGCATTTGGCTTCGGTGAGCAGAACCTAGTGTTGTTTGCAGTAGAATAGCGTTGCGATAGAAAATGTGAACGGTGGCTGGGCTCAACACGTAGGAAGACCCCGTCGGAGAGTTTGGGGGAGAGTTTTTGTGTTTCTTCTTGGAAAACACTTGATTGAGGTAGTGTCATACTAAAAATAAGGAAGCATCAAGCTTTAATAGCAAACGGAGCCAGAGAGGGCTTTGCGTTTTGGATGGAGACCTGTAATGTGTTTAACCCTTGAAAAGAAAAAGAAAAAGAAAAAAGAAGAGAGCCGAGATGAGGTCGAATTATTGTCTACAAATACATGGTAGGGAAAAGGGCAGGGTGAATACCGGGAAGGAAAATTGCTTAACCCATGGGTTAATGTTTGCAGAAAAATGAATGTGATTATGTTGCCCATGAATACCCCTCGGCTGGAGATCGGGAGGACGTCCTTGGTGGTTAAAGCAGCGCGGGTCTGGGGCGGGACGGCTCCCGGGCGCTGTCGACAGAGCTCCTGCGGCTGAAGGACCTGGATGTGCTTCTGAGAAGAAACCGCCTGGTTTGGGCCCATGCCGCAGGTCCTGGTGTCGGTGGCATGGGGGTCCCGGCCCTCCGGCCCCGCTCCACGTGGGCTGCGTGCATGTGGGTCAGATTTGGGTCTCCAGTCGTGTGTTTGCTCCGCGTTGGAAATCCAGCCTTGCTTTGCATCTTTGGAAATCCAGCCTTGCTTTGCATCTTTGGAAATCCAGCCTTGCTTTGCATCTTCTCCTCGGCTGGGGCGGGGGACCCTGCGCTGCTCCTGCTAGGACTCTCCTCCACCCCGTAATTTCGCTCGGCGTTATTGTTTGCAGAAGCCTGTAATGAGGCTGGTGGTTTTAATTTGCGCGCGGGCGTGCGCTAATGCAGGGTTTGCAACCCGGCCGCGCTGCCCGGCACTTCGGCCCCGGGTGCGGGTGCTCGCGGTGCTCGTCCCGGGCGCCTGGGCTGCTTCGTGCACCCTGGCTCGTGTTTACTCCTCTTTCCCAAAGTTTGCCTCTCAGCGTAGTGTTATCTCGTGATTTTGAGTTCCACGAGGCGAATTCCCATCTGGGAATCATCAGCTTTGTCCCTCAGATTTCAGTATTTAATTACGTATTGCACTTCCTCCGTAGCCTTTCTCTGCATTAAAATGGGGCGATTTATTATTTTTGTTCTTCCGTGTCTCCTGGCCAGTTTCCAATGCTTGATTTCTTGTCGCGGCTCAATAGGTTGACGTGAGGGGTTTCGTAGGAAGGCAGCGTTGTCCTATAGGTCTTACGAGCAGGTTCTGCTCCAGGCGCGGGCGCAGTCCCCGTGTTTTCTGTCGTCTCCTGAGGCTGTCAGGTCACTTTTATTTTAGTACAATGTTTTTTTTCCTGTTTCCCTTGTGGCTTCAACTAATGAAGCAGTTTGCTTGCCTTAATATGCAAGCAGCTTTCTCGTGGCGGGGCCGGGCGTTGTCGGCTGCTCCCGAACACTGCCCGGCTCAGCCCCGGCGGCTTGTCCCTGCCGTAGGAAACTGCTTGGTATGAAAAGTACCCCAGGTTCAAGAAATGGGAGTAGGGGTCTGGACAGAAATGGCCTTCAGAAACATCTGTTTCACCTTTCTATCTCCGACCTGTTTTTAAAAAATCTTTTAAATAAAAAAAAAAAGATTGTGCAATACATAATGCAATTACTAGGGTGACGTACAAATGAGTTTAAAAGCTGCCTTAATGCAGCTTTACTCTTACAAAGAGGCTCCCGGTGGGGGGAGAGCTCCGGAGCCCCCGCCCGCGAGCCCTCGTCCAGGGAGCCGGGTCTGTGACAGCAGTTTCTGAGTTTCGGGTGGTTTTCGTGTGCTGATGCTGCAGGTCTGCGTTTGGTGCCGGGCTTCACCAACCTGGCTGCCTTCAGAGACCTGATGCACGAGGTTGCTCACAGACGGGAAGGACCTGGACCTGCTTCGGGTTCTCCTCTGCTCCGTCTGCAGATGTTTGTTGGCTCCGGATCAGACTTCTGCGCCAGGAAGAACCGGGTTTTCCTAAGGAGCCGAGTCTGGCTTTATGTCCAGCAGCGGAGAGGGAAGCTGATGCAGGAGCGGGTTTGCGGTGCCCGGTCTCCATCCCGCCCCCCCGGGGCTCTGGCACAGGGCCGTGCTGCTCCCGCCGCGGGCAGCCTCGTGCCGGGTCTCATTCGCCCTCGTTTCAAGGTTGAGCCGTTCTTCCCGGCGCAGCATTATCGGCGTAATTAGTGATGTTTCCCTCCCCGCAGAGAGCCGGGGGATTAGCTGCGATCGGCCGGCGAGGATCATTGCTTGCGCAGTGGGGATGGAAGCCTACTTCAGTTTATTTTTATCGTACCTGCTTTTCTGGGTCATATCATTAGTGTTTCCTTTATTACGAGCCGGTGAGGCCTCTTTGGGAAAGCGCTGTGCTTGGGAAAGCGTTTTCTTGTGCAGGGGTTGGTGTATTTTTTCCTTCGCCGACAGTCACTGGCCACGGCCGTCCCTCGCTGCCAGGTTTGGACCTGCCGCTCACTGCGCGCGGGAGCGAGCGGCCGTGGCCAGAGGTCGGGACTGCATCCTCTGGGAACTCCTGGGTGCCGTAATCACTCCTTTCAGGAGTACTTTGCGTCTGCCCGCGCTCGCCGGGACTCTCGTTTCAGCAGAGTGACAGGGTTTTTCCCAAACAAGCAAGCCAGACGGTTAGGAGCTGCTGCATAACCATATCCATCTTCCCAGTCCAGATAAACCTTATCAGCCCTGTCACCTATTCAGTGTTACGAAAAAAGGCTACTTGATGGAGGAGAGCCCGAGGGAGAGGAAAGCAATGCTTCATCTGAACAAAGCGAAGGCTGAAGCGTTCGGGAGCCGACTTTACTGGAAACAGGAAGGTTTGTTGGCTTATGGTAACCGAAGGTGCATAATGGTCTGCAGAAACTGTAAATAGAGAAATGAGGTCATGCAGCGGGAACAAAATAAGAAACACATTCTTGTCCAGTTGTTTTCTTTCCTGTCTAGAAAATATGTCCTAACATTCACATCCTATATTCTTACTGGAAGCAGCATTGTCTCCGGTGGCAGCCGGCGTCCCCGAGGGGCCCTTGGCGCGCGGTGCCGGGCGGTCGGGTGTCTCCGGGGCCGTGCAGAGCCGGGTGCAGCCGTCGGGCCCCATCTGTGGCCGGGCACAGGTTTCCCTCGCCTCCCGTCCCGTCTCCGGGCCCTGGAGCAGCGTGCTGGTCGCCCGGGGTTCAGCGCTGACCCGCAAGGAATGAGCCAAGGCCGGCAGAGCAGCGTACTGCTTCCCCGTCCCGGTGCCAGAAATGGTGGAGCTGTGTTTAATGGCGAGATATGTCAACGTTGAGCAGACGTCTCGCATGGGAAACGCCAGCCAAAGAGTTTAAATCTGGCAAAAAGTGCCCCACACTTACGTCTGATGATGGAAAGCATCAAGCGACCTTAACTATTTCAGTGCCTCCAGTAACACTTCTGAGGATTTTTTTGGCATATAAGGAGTAATATGCAGAACAGTAACCTATACTGAGGTACTTAGCAATACATTATCACTCAGTGAGAGTCGTATATACCGATATATGACAGTGTAGCCTAAAGCAAGCAGCACCATGAGCCTGCTCCCACCCCGTCTCCGTCCCGACGGGCTCTGCAACCCTGCTCTGCCTGTTTCCCGCTCATCATAGCGCGACTTCTCTCTTTCTCTCCCAAAAAAGGGCATCTACTTCTTTTTCTGAGTCTCAGGGCCAGATTGAGTTGTTCTGTCCTGGTTTCTGTTTCTCCCTTTTTCGCTTTATAACGAAGCCTGATCTAAGGAGCGAACCGCAGCCCCGGACCTGTCTGTTGGCCGTCTCGGATGGGCGTGCGACCTCCCGACTCGCCCGGCCGTGTCCGTCCCTGACGCAGCGCGGTGCCAGCGCCCCAAAATTGCACTTCTGGGTCGGTTTGGGGCACAAAGCGTTGCACATACCTGGTTTTTTTGCTGTTAAAGCAATGAATGCAGAAATACTCGTGTGTGCTAGCTTGTACTAACCGTTTCGGAGACTAGCCAATGAAACAAACCTTAAGAAACTTGAGAAACTCACTTAATTCCTTTAGAAATTTGAGAAATTCACTAAGTTCCTTTAAGAGAATTTTAGGGAAAAGGCAATTTTTTAAAGACACGAGCCTTTTTCAGGAGCAGACGTGCCTTTCAAAGCCCAGCGCGCTCCAGCACCAGAATGGCGATGGGAGCAGCAGCGCTGGAGAAGCGACGCGGTGGAGCCAGGCCAAACCCGCCGGACCGCGACTGCGGGGACAAGATAACGCTCCGAAACGTCGCTTGAGGTGGCAGCTTCGTCGTCAGCGAGGAACCGGTGCCCAGAGGAGAAAGGTCCACCTGGTAATACTGGGAATGCAAATAACCGAGCCCCTTTTCCGCTCTTCTGTGGTGCGTGTCCCAGAGGACTTCTGGTTTGGGGAGTTTTGTGGGTTTTGCAGACCCAGTCTGCTGAGGTCAGCTCCTAAGCCATAGCAGTAACGCAGACTCGCATGGCGGTCTCAGGCGGGTCTGCTCTCACTTCCCCCAGGTCACCCCAAATAACGTCCCTCCAAGGTCCGCGTCGGGGTGCGGCCGCTGCCGGCTGCCCAGCCGCCCCGAGCCCGGTTTTCTTACCTGGAAGCAGAGAAAATGGAGACCCCCAACCCCCCTGCCCCAAAGCGCGCCGAGTTCCGTGAGAAAAACTTAGTTTTCCTCATTTCCCTGCAGAACTGGCTTCGCGGTTTGTGATGCTCCAACTTAATCGCTGGGTTTTATTGTTTTATAAACAGTGATTCCAGCACTTCCTGTCTCCTATTAAAGGAGTGAAATGAATTGCTTATCTACCAGAAACCTGCGATTCGAGGCATTTTGTTTGGGCTTTTTAATTGCGTTTAGGTCTTGCTAACCAAACTGCAAGCAGTAGCGATAACTTTATCTGTGTTGTTTGCAGTCAGGGCGAGCCGAGCGCTGCGGACGGGGCTGGCGCGAGCACCCACGGCCTCGGCGCGCCGGTGCCCGCTGCTCCCGTGCGGGCGAAGGCTCTGCGGCGGGACTCGCGCGCTCACCGTCCCCGCCGAGGAGCGTGCGGCCCTGCGATCGCCCATCCCAGACGTGCGCACACGTGTCATATGGCACGTGCACATGCCGTTTCCGTCCTTACGGACATTTCGGGTGCTGAGACAGGTAAAAGGAGTCGCTGGGGAACCTGCGCTCTCAAAGCCGCGCAGGCTCCTGAGTATTTAAGCTACTTTAGGAAAGAGCCTATAGGTTCAGTCCCCTAAGGATTCCCAAGGTTTCGCCCAATTACTTTTTTCTGGAAACGGGTTTCCAACCCCGTTGTTTCCCGTTGTTTCTCCGGCTGCCCTGGAAGAGGAGCTATGGCTGCGCACGGTCCGAGCCGGAGGGTAGGAGGTCGGGCTGGCCGATCTCCTTTTCGCCCTCGCCTCTCCTTGCTCGGCAGCATTTCCATTCGTTCCTGAAATAAAACGGTCCAGATTTAAAGGCGGCTGCCCTGCGGCGGGGTGGTTTTGCGCGTTCCCGCGCCCCGGCTGCAGTGCTGCGGCGGCAATCGCCAGAAAGGCGGAAGAAACGGGGTATTGCAACCACCTGATTTATTGATGGAAGGAATAAATCCTTCCTCGATGGACTCCTAACTGAACAACCCGGCATAACCTCGTGCCTAAGTTACAGTCGGTGTTTCGGAGCGGCGTAATCTGGCGGTGTGCCGGCCACGCCGACGCGGGCACCGCGTCCCCTCCTTTTTCTTGTGCTGGCGCCGGGGGAGCGCACGAGTGCAGCTGGTTTATCCTGAAATCACCAATTTCGGGACTTTCGCTTTAGGCGACGTTGTGCTCGTGGCACCCAGAGGTCCCACGTGGCCGGAGCCATTTCAGCTGGTTCAGCGCAGGGAACGAAGGGCCACGCGGCTTCGTAGGGGTGCAAAGCCTCCCCTCGCTGGCAGGACGGGGGCTTGGGAGAGGTGGTTCCCCTTCCAGCAGAGCAGTTTCACTGACCGCAGAGCTTTAAAGACGTGTTTGCACTTCTGACGGACCGCGTGAGCCTGCTGCAGCGCGTGAGCTCTCTGCAGCGCGCTTTTCTCGACTGTTTTATTTCACGTTTTATGTTCGCGCTCGATGATAAGGAAGAAAATGGGAAACAGCTGAGTCGAGCTGCTTTTTACACGAGCTTTGGCACGCTTCGCGGCTCCGGCGTGCCCGTCCGGCTGCGCCCGCGGCGTTTTGCATGGCTGGTCCTGCACGGCTCTGCATGGCTCTGCACGGCTCTGCATCGTCCTGCGCGGTCCTGCACGGTCCTGCATGGTTCTGGTGACTTGCCGGGGTGATGAAATGGGCACATGCGCGCTTGGCTCCTTCGCGATGCATACAGGGAATTCAAGACTTTTATTTTCTTTCCATTTTTTTTCCCTCTGCTTGTTTTTCCATCAGATGCTAAGGTTTTGTCTGTCCAGGAGCTCTGCAGAAAAACATAATGAATTACGACAGGAGGTGAAAGCCGAGCAACGGAAAACAGGAGCGCTTTGTCGGCAGGCTGTCGGGAACGCTCTGCTTCCCGTCTCGGCTCCGCGTTTTGCTGCCCGTCCGTGCTGCCCGGGCAGGCGGCGGGTCTCCCCGCACCAGGCGTGCTGCACTACCCCAATCTGGTGGAGGGCTCCCGCCAGGAGCGATTTTATCCTTTTTTTTTATGGGAATGAACTCCCTGAGCCGGGTTTGGCTGTGATAAGTTATGGTGATCTTTTTTTCCTAATTCTCGGGTTTTTTGGTGACATTCTTGTGAAAATTCAGTGCCACGTGCAGCCGGGGCGTCCTCTGGCTCCTCCCGGCGTGTGGCTCTGCAGCAGGCAGGGCTCGGGGTTGTGTGCGCATGGCTTGTGCTGCTGCCGCCAGGCGCCACGACGCCGGGGCGATGGGCACGCCGGCATGAAATGCTTGGAAATTGCAAAGCCCCGGGAGACTTTCCGTGCACGGGCGGGCGGGAGCAACGCCGCCGCGCTGGACCTGCTCCGACCCCGCGAGCCGGCGGCACAAAATCTGCAAACTGCAGGCGTTGCTGCTAATCCGTGCGCGCGGTAAGTGGATAAGCCGAGGATCCGGCGGAGGATGGACCGGCCCGGCAGCAGGGTGGCAGCAGCAGCTACGTCCAAAACCTGCATGTTTGCAGAGATGCATGAAAGTGCTGCAAGCTTAGGGGAAACTCGCAGATCTCGTTTTTTATACGGTCGTTTCCAGGTGTGTCTCGGCTAAAGCGCGTGCATTTGCCATTGAGGTTTCTCTTGGAGCCTGAAACCGAGCCTCGGGTTTCCCAGCGGTGGGAACGGCCTGGTTGCCGCACGAGGATGCCGTAGGCTGAAGGACGTCACTTTGAGGGACATCAAATGAAGGAAAGCAATAAAAGCCAGAGCAGCCAACACGTTCAGCGATGCAGAGGGTTTGAAGTTGGAGCGTTTGCTTCCATTAATAATTTCCCCCCCCAAGAGAGCGTAACGTGTCGTTAAACAGCTTTTTGGAACCAGTCTTTGGAAGAGTCACGCTGGAAATGCTCCTCTGATGGCTCCTCCGGAGGATGGGAGAGCCGGGACCGCCGGGAAGGCTGGAGCAGCCCCCGCTTCTCCTGCGCCTCTGAGCTGCGGCGGGAAAGCCGCCAACTCAACACTTATTTCATCCAAAACAGGCGTGTTTTCCAGCCTGGCGTCGGCAGCTTACCCGGCTTGCGTGTGATCGGCCGGGCAGGTGACCTCAGCCCGTGAAAGTTGTGAGCAAAGGCCATAATAATAGTAATAACAATAATAATAATAATTATAAACTATTGGCAAGCCTAAAAGTCTGTTCGGAAATGCTGACCGTCTTTTGCTTACTGCAAAGCATAAAACAGAAGTTTTTAGAAACTGAGATAATTAGAGCTGGTTGAATTTTTTTTCCCCGTGAAATAGGTTTTTGCAGTTGGGGTTTTTTGGAGAAATTTCATTTAGATGCATTTCTGTGCATTTATTTCAGTGAAATTTCCAGTGGGAGGCATCAGACCACTCGGATTTTGAGGCGTGCTATTCCAGCCGCCGCTCTGAGCAGCGGCACCAGGGCGGCGCGGTATTTCGGCTGCCCGCAGCAGGACGCGTCCGTGCTGCGCCGGGAGCTGCTGCCGCGTCTCCGAGCCCGCGGCATCCCCGGGGCCGGTGAAATGGGAAAACCTGCCTGTCATTTCGGGTGTGCCTCCCTGCTGCGCCAGGTTTGCTCAGGAAAGAGCTGAATCCCAGCGGAGGAAAACATGCAGTATTGTATTTTTAGTGAAGTCGCTGGGTTTTGTTGCAAAAAAAAGGACGCATTTGCTTTCTGCTTTTTCTGCAGCCCATCCTACTCCCCGTGCAGCTGTAAAAGTTTGCAAACGGTATACGGCAAATTACAGCTTGCTACATCCAAAACTCGGAGATGTGGAAACCACCGTTTGGGAAGGGAAGCTGGGGTGAAACCAAGGCAAATTGGAGGTTCTGGTCCATGGTGGTGGTGCTGCTTTTCTCGGTTAGCGGGACGCGAGGAAGACGCACCGGAGGAAGGAACGTGCTGCTCCTCGACGCGACGCAGCCCGTTGCACCGGCCACGCAGACGTGCGTGGGGCTGACGTGCGTTTTCTCCCCATTTGTGGCATTCCTGAATGCTGCTGGAAAAACCCATCCTGTCGGTTCTGCACTCGGCGACCGAGCTTTTTCCCCCTATTTTGACATTATCTCGCGCGACGCACGCCCAGAGGCTGCGGCTCGCAAAGCTCTCGAAGGAAGTTTTGCACGTGCACAGCAGGCTCGCGGATGCCGTCAGCTTTTCGGGACGCTGGAGTCCGTCCGAGCCCTGCCCTGCTGCCGGCCTTGAAAAAACACGGGTAAAATCATCCTGCCACCTGCACGCTCGACTCCTTGCAGCTACGTGATGCTTGCAGAGCCCATTGCAGAGCCATGTAATTGCTGCAGATTAGGACCGATGTCACGAAACTTTCTAAATTAAAAACCCGCTGGGCTGCGGGCTGGGAAAGCCCCGGCCAGATGTGATGCTGCTTCGCCGCTTTGTGCAGTAACCCGGGGAATGAGTCGCTGCCGATCCCCCCAGCTCCCTCGCTGGCGCTGCGGCAGGGTTAATAAAGCCAATTAATTGTCTGGCCTCGCTTCTGCCCTCATACGGGGCGAGGGCATCTCCTTGGCTCTGATGAGAGCGTTGGTTGACGTTTGCTGCTGAAATCCAGTTTTTGGAGAGCTTTTGTGAAACCTGGCGGTTCCCAGAGCCGCAGGACTCGTAGGCCAAATTTCCAGATGCTGGTGACGGTGGAAAGGCCCCGGCAGAAGCAGCCGCGCTGCTATTGCTATAGCAGGAGTCGCGTTAGCAGGGACCGGATCCTTTGCAGCCCTACGCTACGTGCATTTATTTATTTATTTATTAATTAACATAATTAGCCTGGGGTTTCCCCTGGAGCCCCAGCTGGCTGAAGCTTTGCCCCGCGCCACGGGCTCGCTTTGGTGCGTGATGACGTGTCCTGGGTTGTCCCGGCGTTAGAGGGGCTCAAAATCACCAGAGGCCACCTAGAAATTGCGGGATTGACCCAGCGCTTAGGAGATTTAATCCAAGGGCTTGTTTTGCTCCCTGGCTAATACTCGGTCTGCTTCCTTCTCGCTTCCTTCCTCCTCTTTCAATAAATCAAGTAAAATATTTTCAAGAACAAAAAGCTGTTCCAACCCGTCTTGTCCCATTGGCGTTTTTATTCATAGGTCCAGAGAACAAGGTAACTGCATGGAAGGATCCCAAAGCTTTGCAATAGTCATTGCAGGAAAAACAGATTTTTAGGGAACTCGCTCTTCAAAGCTGTTTCTCGTAGCTATAAAAAGAATATGGGAACGTTTCCCTTTGGCATGCCTACATGCCTTCCACTGAGCTAGCGATTTCCTTTTTCTCTTTTGCCGATTAGGAAGGTCTCTTCTGGAAGCTCTGCTTTGATGTCTCGGGGAGAGAAAAATCAAATTAGCGAATCTACAGGGAGGAATTAACACAGCAGCGCCCGCTGTTTTGGGATTCGGGGATTAACCCGGAGGCACCTGCTCCCTGTAAATGCAGAATCAGCGGGGCTCAGAGGCAGCATCGCTTTTGAACCGAAGCCCGACGATCTGCGCGCCGGGTCGTGTAACGCGGCACGGGGACGCAGCCAGGCCCCGCTGCCTCGGAGGGGGTTTCGGAGCCCGCTTAGCCCCGCAGGGCCCCTGCCAAAACCGAGGGTATTGGGGGACCTTGCTGGATCTGGGATTCAAAAATTGCCTTTTGCAAATCCCAGCAGCAGAAGGCAGGAGAAAGAGAAAAGACCCTAAATATTCCTACACATTTCATTTAACAGGCATCGTCAAACCCATTTAACAGCACTTACCATGATGAAAAGCTACCGGTTTCCACCGTTATTTAAAAAAAACCCTGTGGCTGGTGTAGCTATACATTTTGCACAGAGTTCCCACAAATAAAGGTTAGCAGTATTTATTGATACCCTGGGGTTTGCTCAGGGATTACATGTATGAGGTTTGGGGAAATGAAGACTTTTAAATGTAACAAGTCTTAGAAAAACTGAGAAAAAGTTTCTTGGATTAATTGATGGGTTGCTAAATCCAAGCCGATATATATTAACCGAACTGTTGCCCTCTGCTACAAGCTTTTATGCTGATCAGAAGCTGTGGTCAGAAGCAATCTGACCTGTACAGCACCAAGGGATACGTGATGTATCCATAGCGTCAGCTGTTGGTTTGGGTGCACAACCTAAAAGGGGACAAATTTTACCAATTTTTGTGACATAAATTGTGTCTGACTTGTAGAATCTAATTCTGTATGACTTACATGAAAAAACAGTGAAGTATTTTCCACAACTGTAACTTAAAACCCTCCCAACGCGCTCCATAATGTCCATCTTTTCATTAAGGACGGATTGCTTTGGCTCTACGCTCTCTGTTGTTCATACGCTTTTTTGGTGATGAAACATTACTTTAAGGAAAAAAAGGAAAGGAAAGGCTGGATATAAACCCCCCGTAAAAGCAAAACCAACCCTGCAACGAGGCCCTTCGTTACTAACGTGTTGGTGACCGTAGTGGGCCACATGCCTCCCGCTGTGGCCTCCCGCGCTCACCGCCGTGCGCGAGCGAGAGGGCAGTGCCGGGGCGCCCCAGCTCAGCGCTGTGGCTCTCACGTGGTTTTGCGCACAATTCGGCAGACCGGTGATGGTAAAAGAGAATCAGACCGAGCAGAAAGAGAGTCCCCACCAGATTCAGGACTTTTGAGACCTTTTAGTACAAACGTGCTGCAGCTCTGTGGAGGGACCCCGTGAAGGGTGTTTGCAGCTGTAGTTGCTTTGGGGCTTGGGGACGGGACGTTTTTGCGAGCAGATCGACTCTCCTGGCGTGCACGAGCAGCAATGGCTGTTTTTCCGCAGGGCTGCGAGGAGCAACCGGAGTGGGAGCACCCGAGTTCAGCCGCTAACGCCCGTAAATGGCTTCGTCAGGGCAAATTTCGACTCCTTTTCCCCAAGCACAAGCGCGGCACTGGCACAGCCGTGTCCGCTGCGGGATCAGACCTATTTCTGCGCGCGGGTGAGGCCCGAGGCTGCAGGGAGCAGACACACGTCGCCTACAGCCTTTCACGGGAAGAGCCCGATGCCGGATCAAATAACGGGTGATGCTTCTACCCGGCAAAACGCCGTGAATGCAATTCCTCCAGGGTCGCCAGGAAGCTTCAGAGACGGACACAAACCATCCAGATACCTTCCCAGAGGAGACCGAAAATGGGAAGAGCCGGGGACTGCCGTGGGCAGCGCGAGCACCGGAGACAAGCCGGGTGCTTCCAGGTGTCCTTGGGACACGGCAGTTACGACGGAGACCTAAAAACGACGAGCTTCATGTGCTTGGCGGTGCCTAAGAGCAGAGGAAAGGGGGTAGGAAGCAAAAGAAATAACGACAGTTCCCTAAACCTTGGTGCCCGAGTCCCCAGCGCTCAGATTTTCCGTTCGCTCGCACTTCTGTGCAAGCGCCTCTTTCCGCAGCAGATACCGGCGTAGTTCGAGGCAGGCTGGGTTCTCTTAACGTGCCCTGCTCGAGGCTGAAACCCGTCTGTCCGTCCCGAAAACGTCACGTTCGGGAATCATCCCTCCAGGTCCGAGGATGTTTCCAAGCGTCCTGGTGTGGGGCCAAGCTTCCCGCGTCCTGTTTGGCAGCAAGGCTTTAAATGTGCTCGTCACATCTGGAGGTTTTCCACCGCGCCGGGAGGGCTTGAAACGTGTCCCCCAATGGATCCAAATGGAGAGACGTGCAGCTGTGACCAACGTAGATATATTTCTCCATCTATGAAAAGACCCCCCCATGCGGGGCACGAGCCGAGCCCGGGGCGTTTTTGGGGTTAGGAGCGGCTGTTTTGGGTGCGATGCTGGCGGAGGGGAACCCCCGTGCTCCCATTTCACGGTGCCGTGATCCTGCTGTACCCAAACGTCCTCTGGTGTCAAGCACAGCAGCACCCCGGGTCCTGGCCGGGGCCCGCGAGCCTTTTAGGTGACAAATATGGGCAAAAGCTGTGCTCTGCGGCAAAGCGTCTTTCTGGGGAAAGAGCGAGAGGAAACGTGGAGGCAGCGACCGCGACCTGCCGAGTCAGAGATGAATCACGGCGGCGGGGAGAGGAGCTTCAGCCGCTGCGATGCCGGGGCAGCGCGCGGGGCGCTCGGTCCGGCCGGCGCTTGCGGCGGGGACGTCAGCACGGGCTGCAGCCATCAAGGTGTTAAAGAAGTATTTTTAGATTGACTGCGTTCCCCCCTGAGAAATGCAAATTTCCTCCCTTGCCGAGGACAGCTAACGAGTGCTGCTCAGCAGCTCCCCTTGTCATTAGCTCCTTAATGAATATTTATGAGTGGCTTCTTGAAAGCAGGGAAGCTTGGGCTGCGCGGACCGGTATCGCATATTGATCCTGCTCTAAATTAGGAGAATGGCAATGAAAATAGCTACCAACCCCCTAAATCCTTGTTTTTTTAATTACGGCGGTGGATGAGCGATGCAGACCCTGCCGCCCCGGCGGTGCACGGGCGGCGCTGGCCCATGGGGCTGCGGGGGGGGGGGGACGGCTGCCGGCCCCGCGCCGCTGCCAGGCAGGAGCTGCGTCACTCCCCGACGCGGCGCTCGCTGTTGAGCAACGGCGCTTGCGGCCGCTTCCCGTTTATCCGGTGACGGACGATGAGAGTCAGGCTGCAGGCATCCGGGGGGTTGCTTTGGGGTTATTTTTAATCAAAAAAAAAAAAAAAAGAAGGAATTTGCAAAATGGAGAGGGATGGTGGGTACCAGCTCCGTCCCCAGTGCGTCGAGATTGCTTCAAGCCTGGCCACCGCGGGCACCAGCGCCCCGCTGCAGGTAGAGGAGCTCATCCCGGGGGTGTTGGCTTCCTTGCTCTAATAAATAAAAAAAGGTTTTTTTCTAAGTTATTTAAGTGATCCGTAAGTGCTGGAAGGTGCCAGTTTTGGTGCTTACCGCGGGAGGGGAGCGGGGAGGAGGGAAGGGCTGGCAGGCCGCGGGGTGGGAAGACGAGCAGAAAGCCTCCGCCAGAAGGCATTGAGGAGGGCGCTTCGCCCCTGCGGTGAGCGGTTCGTCAGGCTTCGTAAGGGGCACACGCAGCTGAGCTGTCTGCCGGGTATTTTAAATACATAATTCTTCACAGCACCAGGTTTATACCAGACAACCAAAGTCGCTGGGCACACAGACCTCTCCCAGCATGTCCTTCTGCTGCTTTCCCAGTCCCTTCCCAAACCAGCCGGGCTCAGAAACACAGGACAACAGAAATGGGCTCGAGCCTATTTGCTCCAGGACTTACCTCAGTCCAGAATACGGGGTTTTTTTTTTGCTCACACAGACATGTAAATGCACCAATCTGCCATTTGCGAACAAGTGCATCACTGCTTAGAGTCACTGGCAATTATTAACCTCCGGGTTGAGATGTCCCCAATCGACACAAATCACCTTCGCGGCAGGAACTGATTAGAAATGACACAGTCATTCGTGGTTGTGAATATTCATCCGAACTGCAGATTGCAATTTGGTAGCATCCATCCATATTTCCTTGCAATTTACATTTTTTAAAGAGGACTTGGGGGAAGAGAGCTGGGAAATGGCCGCTTTCCAGGCGCAGAGCAGCACACGTGGGCACGAGCACATCGGCTTGTTGCTTCTTGTTTAGCTGTTACATGTTCAGTACTAAAGCTGGCTGAAACATTCCTCCCTGGAGTTGTTTCAGCTGCAGGGTAGAGCTTTCACCAAACTGTACTTCTGAAGTGGTGTTTTGGAAGGAAAGATTCCAGATTAGTATTTCACTTTGGTATTTCAGAATGGCTCATTTAGCTGCTTCTGAGTTCAAATCTTATGAAACCATTCAGTGACTCAACTTCTCACCATAATTTTGGATGAAATCGGATGTCCATAGAACAGAATTTCCCATGGAAAATTCCTTTCTCTGTCCAGCGTAATTCATTCTTTGTCCTGTGCTGGCTGGTGCCAGGAGCTGGTCCCTACATGCCAGAGGAGCAAACAGTAGTGACTCTCCCAGGGCAGAGGCAGCGCAAAGCGGAGGCAGAGGCTGCAAAAATGCAAGGCTGCTGTCACGTCGCTTTTGCCGCTGCATCGCCCCCAGTGAATCCCCAGCTGATACCTGCCTCTCACCCAAGAGAGGACTCGTTTTACCCAGCTTGGGGAGTTCAGTGAGATGCACAGGCACCTACCCTTCGCTTACTGGAGCAGAGGCGTTTCCAGGGGCCGTTCGGAGCTTAGACTCATCAAAGCCATTTTTTGAAGCATTTCTCTGTTCGGCAGCAACGGAGGGAGCTGGAGGGACTAGGTCAGGCTCACAGGTTAAGTGGCTGATCAAAGCCTGTGATTTTGAGCTAAGCAGCCTAACAGAAGGATAGATGGGAGAAGGAGGTATAAAATACAGGCTTCTCAGCTACCTGTGCCCTGCTCAGTGGGTCCAACACCAGGTCCAAGCTCTTAGCAGTTTGCTAATCCTCAGATACAGCAAATAATAGCAGCAAGTGGCATAAATAAAGGCAAGATCTTCCTGCTGCCTTCCTTCCTGAATAGCTAAGTATATATACCCATAGGATTGATCTACAAAATGGTTCATGAGCAGAAAAAGGAGTATATTTGCAGCTCGACTGATTTGCAATGCATAATCTGACCAGCTGTGTTCAGATAGGGAATTGCTAAACTAACTCTGCAAGAAGGATTTTTTTTTTCTTTCCCTTAGGAACTTTGTATTAGCCCTGCCTATCACCCTGTCTGAGAGGATATTAGCAAACTTGTTAAAATTAGCAATGCAAATGGCAGCTAGGGGTTGTATGTTAAATGGCCTAGGCTTAACATTGCAAAGAGGAGAAGAGTGGCACCTGTAGCTGCATTAGCTAAAATAATAATTAGTAACACTTGCAACAATAAAAACGATTAACAGATCCTGGCCACACACCTGAGGTGTGAATGTAGAGCTGGGTGTATCTCTTTTCTCTGCAAAGATGGGAGAGCGGGTGTGAGGGGGCATGAATGGGTGTGAATGGGCGTGAGGGGGTGGGCATGAATGGGCGTGAGGGGGTGGGCATGAATGGGCGTGAGGGGGCGGGCATGAATGAATGGGCATGAGTGGGCATGAATGGGTGTCGGGGGCTGCGTTTACTCTTGCATCCCCAAACCCAGCCCTGCAGGACGAGGGGGTGTAAGAGGAGATAAGAAATAAGATGCAAGCCAGCAAGGTTGGCATGGCATGAGGAGCAGGGCAGGGAGGTTGAGTTAAAAGCTAGGGAGAGAGAAGCGGTGGGGGTTTATAGAGGGGGTGAGATGGTTACGGGCAGTTCGGAGGCGGTGGCTGCCTCCGGCGATGCTGGGCACGATGGCGCAGGCGCTGCACGGCCACCCAGCACCCCGCCGCGCTACGCCAGGTTGGCCTTGGTATAAATGAGATCGTGTCAGGGATTAAGCGAATTCCTTGCTTGCCTCATTCCTCAACCCTGAGCTATTACAGCTTGCAGAAGCCTCCCTGCTTTCCCTCGGTCGTGGGCTGATTTACGTTGGTATTTGCTCAGGGAGTGCTAAGGCTGCCTGGAAAGGCGAGGTCCCTGCTCCAGAACCGGCCCGGCCGGGCAGGGTGGCGTGTCGTAGCCTGGGGAAGAGCGGTTTACGGCTGCGTGCGCACAAGGTGTGCGGGCTGGGGGAGCGCCAGGTCCGCACACAGGCAGCCGTGCAGAGCTGGCGATGCCATTTGTGTCTGTTATCTGCAGCTTGTGGAGGGTACGTTGCTGAGAGGGACCGTATCTCCACTCGTGCAAATGCCATGCAGGGTCCCCGCAGTGTCCGACCCCCTGCTCTGGTCTGTGCAATTTGGGGTAACGCCTGCGCTGCGCTGCTGGGGGAGCGGACCGCTCCGGACGCGGGAGCCAGCACCGGCGCGGCGGGAGGGCGGTTGGTCGGCGCGGCCGGTCCGCCCCGGCAGCGCCCGCGGCGCGCGGCTTTGTCTGCGCCTGCCGTGTTTGCTGGCTGCAGGGGAGGCCCGTTTCCTGCGTTACGGGCGAGGAGGATTTCCTTGTTGAGATGTCACCGCCGTGAGCACCTGCGTGGTATTTGTTGTAGCTTTGCTGTGCTTTTAACTCTTGTGTGGCTCTTTTGACTTTTAGTGCTCAAGCAGGAGCTGGCCTGAACTTCCCACTCTTCATCCATCGCACAGCACTCAAACCAAAGCACAGTTTGGAGGGCTGACAGGGTTACGGTCACGCTTTTATGCTCTTGTTTTCTAGTCCCTTGACTGTCCAGGCTCTGTCGGAAACGACAAAGTCTGTTCTTGCGGGAAGCTCTGCTCTTGATGTGTTTGCACCCATCCGAGAAACACCGCGGTGTCTGAGAGGCTCTTCTGAGCTTTGAGATAGTGAGGTCTGAGATCGTCCACATCAAGGAGGTGGCTGGTTTGGATGTTTGGATTTATGGATCAAAGTCTGGACCTTTACAGATGTAATTTGCTGGCTTTGCTGCCCCACAGCCCCCGTGAGTGGTGACCTCCAGCTCTTCTGCCCCGGGGAACTGTCACCCACCGGTTTGTCACCGCTCCTCGCGGGGACGGCCGGCTTGGAGGAAGCCCGTGCTTCGGCCTCGCTGCCGGAGGGGCCTCACGGTGGACCACGCGTGGACCTGCCCTGCCGGGCGCGCGGCCGGCCGAGACGCGGCTACGCCGCTGCTGCCCGCGACCGCGGGGCTCTCCCGGCTTAAGCTTTGGGGTTTGGGGCTTTATAAATGCTCCCGGTCTGCTTCGATGTTAACTTCACACCGAGTAAAACGCTTCAAGAAGTAGAAAACAGGCTTAAAAAAAAACCTGTATTTGTGCACCTAATTTTTCACGTTTGTCATTTCGACTGTGCACATTCGAGATACCAAAACACGAAGATGTGCAGGACTCGTTGCTCTTGCACGTGACTGTCCGCAGGTCGGAAGCGGGAGCCGCTCGCGTGCCTGTCTGTGCAGGTACGGGCGCGCGGCCGAGCCGGAGCTGTCCGCAGAGCCCCGGCCGTGCGTGCGTTCTCGTCACATCGCTGCTCTTTTTGTGCATGCTCAGGACTTGAGAAATAAGCTATGACATTTAAAAAAAACAAAATTAAACAGAAATCAAAGAAGAGATTACTGATTAAAAAGAACGAGCAGAGGCAGAGGAGCAGCTGTCAGGCCAGACAATGCATGTTGCACAAAAGAAAGGACAGATCTGCCAAAAATAATGCCCGGAAAGCTAAAGCTGCGTTGCTGCTAAATGGGGCAGAGCAGAATTATGTTTTCTAAAGCAAAAGTACAAACTGTTTGGAAACATCCAATATTTAAAAAGAGAAGGTGCAAATCCTGTTTTACTGAGCTGTTTGAACATGCTGCATTTGAGTCCTAGGTTTCCCGTGCAAAACAGCTGCAAGCTCGTGTGCTGTAGGACCACATTTTTGTACCGTTTATTTACTCAGGAAAAGGTGCCCCTGTCTTCGGAGATGCTGAGCCGCCTCGCTGCCTCGCTGCCCTGGACCTCGTGTTTCCCAGAACAGCGTTTTCGCCTTGCAAACAGCAGTTCCTTAAGGAGCTGTAAAGAAGGGGACGCCCGGAGCGACAGCGGGACGAAGCCCCGCGCAGGTAAGGCCGCCTCGCTGGCCGACCCGCCCGCAGCGTCGGAGCGAGGAGCAGGGCAGCGGGGGGGCCGGGGGCGAGGTCTGGCGAGGCCGTTTTCCTCTCGTTTTTCAGAGCGGCCAGCGTGAGCGGAGCCGAGCAGCACGGACACCGGCCGGCAGCACGGACACCAGCCTGCAGCCCCACTGCCTGGTGGCACAGCAAACGGAGCCGGGGTGGCAAAGGTGAAATAAGGGTTAAAAAAGATGCTTCCAGGCCCTGGGGGAACAGGGAGAACGTGCTCTTCCATATTCCACATAGAAAGCAAGCTGGAAAAAACACGGAGCCGAGGTATTCCTTGGGTATCCCCCCGCGGCGCCCGTGCCCAAGCACTCCGGAGCGGGGCCGTCCCATCCTGTGCCGTTCCGCGCCTGGGGACGAGCCTTGCCGCGAGGATGGACACTCGCTTCAGCGTGCGGGTCACCGGCGCGTTGGACCCGTGGTGTGCAGAGAGCACGGCTGAATCCGCGCGCTCCCGTGCTAAGAGCATCCAGAAGACTGAACTGCGGGAGGTCACGCTGCTCTCAGAGTCTCCTTTTCCTGTCATTGCATTGACTGATTAATAAAAATCCCAAAAGCGCAAGGTGCAGGAGGTGCATGTTCTGCAAAGCCTCCGCAGGAAAATCGCCTTTTGCTTTCAGCGAGGAGACGAGGAAATCGAATAGCTCTTACACTGCTTTAACACTGTAAGGGAGACCTGATGCAGCCTGTTCCTGTCTCAGAAGTAGTGAAGGTGTCCCAGCAACTGAGGTCGTCTCTGAAAGCCAGGCTCAGAGTCGAGTTATGAAGAGTGCCCGTGTCGCGTGACTTGGACGAAGTGCTCTCACCTGTGAGCTCTCCTGGAGAGGAATTTCCCTCTCGCTGGCTTGTTTTTTAACGCACTGAACTTTCACATGAATGGCTGCACTGATTTCTGAAAATTTCTTAATAAAATTAAAACTATTTTCAGAAAAAAAAAGAGCAAAGAGGAAGGATACTGAGATCTACATAGTATACAGGGATCTACACAGGCAGGCTTTGGTACGGATGCTTTTGCAAATAAGTTCACCACATTTTGCTTTACATTTCTAGGGTTACTGTTTTTTCCCTGAAGACCGAGTTTAGCTATTGTTCTTTTCCAAAGTTCCCGCAGAGCAATCCCAGCGCTTCTCAGTGCCACTGTTTGCCGTCGGCTCTCCGAGGACAAGCGGGATCCCCTCGGCCTCCTGCCCTGCGTTTCAGAGCTGAAACCCGTGGGCGAGCCCAAACCCGCGGCGCAGCCTCCGCGCTCGCCTCCAGCGAGCCACAGCCCAGGTCACCGAGCGTCGGTGATGGGCACGCGCTGCTCCGGTGCGCGGCCCCACGCGCGGGCGGGCAGCGTGAATCCCGTAACCGTGCTGAAGGAGAGAGGCTGCCGGTTGCAGGAATTTCATCACAAGCAGAAAGAGCAATAGAGGAAAATATCACCCTATTAAAGTCACTGCCATCCTCGTCGGGCAGGGGGACGGGGGGGTTAAGCATCAGGGCTAAAGCCTGGGTGGGCAGGTACGTCCCGGGAGCCCCAAGCTGGGAGCAGTCGGTAGCGGCTGCTCTACCAAGAAACCTCCTTGGAAATGAGCTGCGAGAGGTTGATGGTCTGAAACCTTCCCTGTGCTCAAGAAATTTACTGTCTGCGAGCGCTTGGCTCCTCCCGAGGTGCTTGTAAAACGCCTCAAACCCGCACGCAAACTGCTCCCGGCAGCTGATGCGACACCAAATATCCCGGCCTGAGAGCTGCTTCGTTTGCCGTGGTTCCCGTGCCAGCCCAGGTGGAAGCGCACGGCCGGTCCAGACACCTGGCCTGCGGGCAGCCTGTGATCCTTATCCTGGAGCCTTTCCTCCCGCAAATCCCGGGATAAGCACAAGGGAAGTATTTAAGCACGAAGTTAATACCCTGTGCAATGGTCCCTGACGGGAGCTGGCAGGACGGAGGCGGGAGGCCGACGGCAGGGTCTGGTCCTTGCCTGGATGAGCCCCGGCTGCAGCTGCAGCAACGGAGCGGTGCCCCTGCTCCATCCCGGCCGAGGAGGCTCCATCCCGGCCGAGGAGGCTCCATCCCAGCCAACGGCTCCATCCCGGCCGAGGTGGCTCCGAGGAGGGGCGCAGAGCAGGGGACAGCCCGCAGCTGTGCAAACCCACGTGGGATTTTCTGTAAAATGGGTCTAGGAGGAGAATCCAGTGCAAAAGCCAGGAGGCCCTCTGGAGCGCTGGACTCATGCATGAAGCGTTTGGGTGGTTTTGAGGCGTAAGCCAGACTTTGGGGGGGGCAGCGCTGCCGGTGACACCCCATGGAGGGTGGTCAGTCGCTGTGGCTGTTGTTTCTAGCCAAACCCCCGGTGAACCAGCATCTGGGACGTCCCCGGGAGCAGCCGGGGCGCTGCGAGCCGGGGACACGCGTGGTCCTCAACCGGTCCTCAGCCTTGCACCGCGCCAGCACCGTTAACATCATCATTTTTTTAACCCTGTCCAGTGTTTCTGCCTCCATCCTACCAACGCTGACGGCGCCATGGGCAAAGCTTTCGCTCCCTCGGGCGAGACTTTCCGTTGCATTGGGCCGTTTTCCGTCCGTCGCCGCTTTGGGGCTGATGTTGCTGCTCTGGCGCACCGGGACGAACCGCGTCCAAGCAGACGAAGCCTGCGCGAACTCTGCGGCAGCCTGGTGCATTAACGCACTAATTAGTAATCGTTATAAAGCCTTTTTATGGGATTCTGAGTAATAACATCGCCTGCTCTAAAAATACACCAGGAAGGTAAGGAGGCTCAAAAACCCGAGTGCCAAAGCAGCAATTTTAATTTCCTAGCGCATTTTGTGCTATTGACTGACAAAAAGCTGTGTGCCAGGGCGATGCTCAAGCCATTAGACCGCAGAGCGAAGCTGAAATTTCAAATCAGGTAACATTTCCCCCAAATGGCTCTTCCGTATTTGCAGCGCAACCTGTGCTGGCTGCTTTTGGTTTTGCATTTCGCATGTGGAGTTCGATGCCTGTGCAGAATGGAGCCAGTTTTCACAGCAGCGTCTCCCTGGGTCTCATTTCTCCGCCGATGAAACAAGGATATTCCCGGGTCGCTGCCGTGCTCGAGGCGCCGGGGCTCGCGGGACCGCGCGTCCCACGCCGCTGAGAAGCCGATACCTGACTGAGGGACGGGCGTACTGAGCTGCAGGACAGGGGCAAAACTGGCATGGGAAGGGATCGGGGCTTTTTTTAACGGCTGCTCGTGTTGTTTTGCAAATGTAAACACTTTTTTTTTCCCCACCTCTTTCTTGATATTTTTTGCTGCTAGGAGTTTATGGTGAATAAATCTATTTTTGAGGAAGCTGCAGGGTGTCCTATCACCCCTGGTACAAAACCTTGCTTTTCGGCTTCAGAGATCTTCAGGATTTAAAAACACTCTTGTACCCTTAAACCGCAGCGCCCAAGCGCAGGGACGGGAGCGGAGCTGAGCAATCGCTGCTGCGTGAACGTCGGCCTCAGCGGCGGGGCTGGTTACGCGGCCTGCCTTGCAAACTGTGGGTGTCAGCTTCAATTGCTGCGTGCACTCTGCCGCAGGGCGATCTTCTGTCCGAGGACAAAATAAACGCTTCTAAAAATACAAAGGGAATTTGCAAAATGAGCAAACGGTCTGTATGACGTAGCACAGCGCTCTGAAGCAGCAGCAAACGCCAGCCTTGGGGCTGCAGGCGTTCCGCTCTCGGGGTTTGCACGCTGCCGGTGCCGGGATGCAGGGAAAGAGGGAAAAAATCGCTTCCCTTTCTCCTCCTTCTCTGCAGTACCGAGTACCAGGGCTCGGTCCCATTCCCCCTCGGATCAGGCCGTGAAATGAGACCCATCCGCAGGCAGAGCAGCAAACGCTGCTTTTACGCTTCTGCCTTCCAGCAGGTTAAATTGAGCGATGCTGAAGGCAGAAGCACCCTGCTAAAATAGCTAAAAATCACCGGCCCTGAGCAGCGGAGGAGGAGCCGCAGGTCGATCTGCCGGGGCCAGTCGCAGCCCCAAGCAGCATCGCTCCCGGCGAAGCGGCCGCCTGTTGCACGGATGCATTTCTCAACGGCGTCGCGGATGATCAGGTATTGTCTGATCGGCGTCTTTGATTTAAAAAGTGTGTGTTTTATTTCCCATCCCCCTGACATGCAGCACTAGAGAGTTTTAGTGAAATGCCACAGACTGTTTCAGATGGGAGAGTCCTCCCTGGCCACGTGCTGCGGGCCACGATTTCCCACGCGAAGCCAGTGCCTATTTGCCAAGTGCAAGTAACCGCTTATGTTAATTATGAATAGTAAAAAGTGCTTTGTGCATGGTGAAACCCTCCCCGCAGCTTGGTCCCCCAGAGGAGAAGCTGGTCCAGCGCTGAACCTCAGGCCTGGGACTCTCAGCCGCGGGGTGAAGCTGTAATGCAGCTAATCCCCCCCCCCCCCCCAAACCAGCCGGCGCCTGACCCTGGGAAGTGCCCAGCAATTGTCAAAGCAATCCGGGAGTTACGGGGTTTTCAGCCTTGTTTTAGCTCGTCCTTGTCGACTCCCCCCATTTTAGGAGGTAATTTACCACGCTGCTGAGCTGGCGTTTCATCCAATCTCCTTTCAGACCCAGCCGACGTGGAAATGTCCAAGAAATCGCCTCCTGTGCAGAGATGCATTTTCCCTGCGCACGGGATACAGTGTGCGAATGCCGTTGCTGCCGGCGCCGCGCTGCAAACTCCCCGCACCGAAGTGCTGCCGGCCTCGGCCGGAGCGGGACGGACGCGCCGGAGCCTGCAAGCGCCTGCCGGACCGCAGCGACTCCCCGCTGCGCCGTGGCATGCACGGCTCAGCGCTGCCGGATGCATGTGTTTTTATATATACACAGCACGTTGCGATTTATTAACATGTAGTAATGAAACCCATTTCTTTGGCCACGAGAGCGTACAGGAGGGCTGGAAAAGAGACGTTTCCTGGGGAAGCATGTGCTGCTTTCATGGCAAGCTCGCGCGCGGCTCCAGAACCACCGCCACACTGCAGCAGCGCTGGAAAAAGCTGGCAGTGCCTTGCCCAGCACACGTTATTTTTCCTCCCTAATCCCCGGCATCTGGCCGGAGGCGGCTGCGGCCCGTGGCCCCGTCCCGGTGCGGAGCCCCCGCTCGCACCCCACCCCAGCGAGGGTCCCAGCGACGACCCGGCGGTGCCGGCAGCCCCGCGGCGCTCGCTGAGCGGGGGTCAGTGCCCCTCCGCGACCGGGTTTCACTGCGTCACGGCAGCGGTTTTCTCTTTAAGATTCCCAGGAGCGCTGCAAGGCACCGCAGGCTGCTCTTTGAGGGCACAGCCTCTGCCACGCGGCACCGCAGCCTCCCCGCCCTAACTTTCCGCTGCTAAGAGCAGAGTCCTTCTGCCAAGGCTTCAATGCAGGCGGGAAGGGTTGGGGCACGGAGACGTCACGTGCCAAAGCAAAAAGCGTTGCTAAAACACGTACAAGTGTTACGTCGCGATGGAACAGAGTGAGCTAAATTCCCAGGTAAGCAGGTATCGGGGCAGGCCGCTTGCAGTATAAGTGAAACTCTGGGAAACGTTTCTGCCTCGACATGCAATTCCAAGCAGTGATGACTTAAATTTTTTTGTCTTAAGAACAGTTTTCTGCATGAAACGCCGGACTGGCACTCACGCTTCAGCAGGACGAGAAGAAGATGCAGTGGATAAGCAGTCGCAGGAGCTGGTCAATATGCAGGGTCAAGCCCAGAATAAACGCGAAAGCGCTAACATGACCCTTTTGGAAGGAACTTTCTTGCTGCCGTTCCCTGGGGTGGGGATCGGGCTCGGTCCGCCCAGCCCCTCCCTGCCCTGCCCTGCCCGCAGCGGGTGCCGCTCCCACCGGCACGGGCGCGGGGCGGAGCGATGCGCGGGGCGGCTGTGCGCGCCCGGGCCGCGAGGGGGCGCCGCTGCACCGCGCACCGCTCCGCTCCCCGCGCACCGCTCCGCGCACCGCTCCGCGCTCCGCGCTCCGCGCACCGCCCCGCGCACCGCCCCGCGCACCGCCCCCCGCGCAGCGCTTGGGGCGCGTTGTCCTGCCGAGTGGGACGCTCGCAGTTTCGCTGCGTGTTTTCTTCCAGAAATTGAATCCAGGCCCTAATTCTGCTCTAAGTATTGTCATACGATTCCATGACGGTTTCCTGGAAAAAGGACACATTGCAATACCGTCAGGGCACATTTTCAGCCTGTGCGTTCGGCGCTCGGCCGCGGCCACCGAGGTCCGCAGGCCCGTTCAGCGCTGGAGCACAGGCGGTAGCACCTCCGCTGCGCTTGGGTGGCTCCATCCTTGAGCCGCCGGCTTCTCAGCGGGCCGATACCCGTGGTGAGCGGCGGGCGCTGCAGGGCGGTGTGATGTCGGGTCGTTACTGCATCAGCCCAAACGCAGACGTGCCCCCACGTGCAGCTGTGACCCCCCAGCAGACCCCTCTGCACATCCCTTCAAAAAAGCCAATAAAAGTGCCCAGCTGGATGGCGTTGCATGGGGAAATGCAGCTTCTTTGGACGCTGAAGGTGCTCTGCCAACGTGGCACAGCTCACAGGGGTCTTTTTTTTTAGGTGGGACTACTCCGAAAGACATAATTGTGGCTGTTTTGTTCTGTCTTGTTTCAGCTCCCATAGGTGTCCCTTATAAGTCCCATAAAGTCTGTTTGCCTTTTAACTCTACAGAAATGGAAAGATAATATGAAATACGTATAACTTTAATATCATATAAAGCTGATTTCATATATTAGAAAAATTAAATATACTGATATTTCTGACTCCATTTCACAAAAGATAAACTAGTAATAATATGTCTCATGACAAAAACTCAAAGTTCAGTGTAACCTCGTTAGACTCCCCATAATAAATGCATGCCAGGTAGGCTCACGATGACCCTGACAGTGAGCAAGAAATCTTCTCTAGGGGGTTGCAGTTCCCCAGACCTTTTTGACAAGGAAATCTATATTTTATTAATTTTTTTGAAGATGAAGTCTTTTATTTTGCACTGTTCTTCATGCACAGAATTTTGGCCAGTGTCAGGAAAAAACTTACACCAAAAAAAGTACTGATCTTGGTGTTTTACATTGAAGTACTGTATTTACTAATGGCAAATGAACAAGAAATAAAATTCAACGCCTTTCAATTTGAACGTTATGAAAGATGTTTCTAGAAGGTAGCTAATGAATGTGATGGATATGCCCAGGGTAATTGGTCACTTATTTTAAAAAAATCCTGGCAAACATTTAATTCTGCTATTCATTAAAACGTTGCCCTTGTGAGACATAACCCATAAAAATGATGTATCTGGTAGCTGTGATGTCGGTGAACTACAGCAGAGGGTGACGGCCAACGGAGATCCCCGGGGGAGGTCACCGATGCTAATTCTCGTCGGGGGTGATGCGAGTGGTCCGGTCCTTCGTTCAGCCTGCAGATGACGGGGGACGGCCGCCCGTTCCCCTTCGCCGGCCCCCCCCTCGCTTGGAGTACAGTATTTTTAAATACGTCCGTAAGAGAAGGAGGGGCGGCACGGCCGTGGCCTGGGGAAACGCTGGCTCAGGGTGGGAAGAGCTGCGGTTACGCTGGTCGGTCCTGGGGCAGGGCTATCCACGTAGCTTTGTGTACGGGGTATCCGGACAATTAAAGCCTGAGTCGTGGTGGCCTCCCCGTAGGTGCCGAGCACGCTCCCGACGAGCACCGCAGCTACCTTTGGAGCCCTGCAAGCGAAAGGCATTTTCTTCGTCAAATTTTTGTTTCCTGTGTTTTGCAATTGCGGCTGCTGGAGGCATCTGGTAGGTTCAGGGAGCAGTAATAGGAACCAGAGCGAAAGCAAAGCCAGACTCCACCACCAAACTATAGTCGGAGTAGACAGTTCAAAGCTCAGAAAATACTTTTACTCTCTTAGGAGATGCTGAGGGATTTTCAGCTATTTCTGATTTTGGCCGAAGAACAAACGCCATCATCAGAACCGCCCTTTCCGTGAATAATTCATTTCTTTTCCCACTGGAATAAGAGAGTGAAATTTAGACAAACGGCTCAATTACTGAAATTAAAGGGCTGATTAGTCAACAGCAAGACTGTCTGGGATTTTGAGGGTGGTCGGCGTGGGCCTGGAGTGAAGATGGGAAGCAGATGGGTTGTTGCTACCTGAATGCAGTGACCTCTCTTCGGTCCTGCCACCTCAGCTGGCAGCTGCCTGGACAAGCGCAGTCGTGGCTGAGCGATGGAGCCTGGACACTGCGCTGGGGCTGTGCGGGCTCCGCTTCTGCCTATCTAGACGAAGATAAGGTGATTCCACGTCGGAGTGAGACCTTCCTCATTTTGGTGTTCAGTCCCGGCGCGAACGCTCCTCCAGGCTGGGTGATGCCCCTTGGAGAGCTGCGCACACGCACCTGAGGCCAGAGCTGAGGTCTCAGGCATTTCGTCTGAGCAGACCTAGTCGAAAGGGAGTCAGCGCTTTCCACTGCCGGCATCTGCATGATGAGTTTTCACATAGGGGAGGAACGGCGTGTCCCTGTGTTCCTGAGTGCGTGTCTAGATGAGTAATCAGCACTACCGAACCCGGAATACGAGGCTGAAAACAGTTAAAGAGACAGAGCTAGCGGCCCCGTCCTTGAGGTCCTCGCCACCCTCGCCATCAGCTGGCATAGCCAGCGTTTAAACTCCTCAAAGAGCACCTGCACGCTGAGTTGCCGATACGCTCTTCACTGCTGTCCTGCGAGTCCCTGCGATGTGTCACGGTGCTGGCTCAGGGTGGCTCAGGTGGGTGGTGATCCCACCTCGGCACCCTCGGAGCCACCGCGCTGCCAGCGTGCCACGCGCCTGCGGGGAGGGCGCGGAGGGCTCGGGAGTCCTAATCTGCTGGCTGGGAGGTTAAATGCAGGGTGGGACAGCTGGAGAGGCTGCGCAGGGCCCTGTGGGGACCTGCATGCGGACACTGTCGGGGCGAGGAGCCGTCTGGAAAAGCAGTGCTGCCTTGAGCCAAGCGCTGCGGGACAAGGCGGGTCCCGGAGGCGCAGAGAGCTCCTTGCCCGGGTGCCGTGCCACAGACCCACGACGGCCGGGAGAGCTCGCGGAGCCTCACACAGGGCTGTTTCTCCAGCAGATCGACACCACTTGGTGCTTAAAACACAAGGGGACGTTAAAGCCGGATCCACAAAGGACCGAGGGCCAGGGGTTGCCCAGCGAGAACGCGCCTGGCCGCTGGTCCCGAACGCTCCCCAGGTGTGGAAGCTCCGCTGGGCGGTTCAGGGGGCTTGTTACAGTCGGCAGTTGTTGCAGACTGCTGGTGCTGCACAGGCCTGCGGCCACGTCGGGGACGCGATGGGTTGCCCTCGTCAGGCAGCGCTGCCCCTGCTCTCGGTGACCGGCAGCAAGGCGAGCAGGGGACGCGCTGCTGACACGGCCCGTGGACCTGGACTCCTCCCTGCTGTCCCCCCGCTCGCCCGGACGCTGCCTCGGGTGATGGATGTCCGTGCAAAGGCAGCGAGGGAGGACGTGAGCCCAGCCAGCAGCATAGCCGCTCGCTGCTGGGAAAAGCTCTGCAGAACCGCTGCTTTTCTGAGTGTCCCCGTGTTAAGAGCAAGGCGTGGGGAACCTGAGCTGCGGCCCGAGCTCCCCGGGAGCTTCGGAGGGAGCAGCAGCTCGAGCTCTGCCGCGTCGGGCTCAGCCGCGGGGAGGGGGCACGGGCAAGCATCGCCCACCCGGCCGCCCAAGGTCTGCTGCTCGTTACCTAAATCAAAACCCTCATTAATGTGAACAAGCGAGACATTTCCACATCAGTCTAATTAGTCTGAATGGCAGGAAAAAAATAAAACTAATTAAGAACTAATTGAAGAGCTGCCCTATTTTAGGCGGTGGTGATCTGTTTTCGAGTGGATAAACAGTAAAGGCGAAGCGTTTGTCCTGGCTGGGGAACTGCAGTGCATTGGGGGGACGTGCAGTACCTGTGCTTCACCTCGTATGGGACTAAAAGCCAAGTCTTGCATTGTACATTTGGTTTAGAAAATGTGAGATAAACTCAAGAGCAGGTCTAGTCCAAGGAGCAGCATCCCTTAGAGCAGCATCCAACCTGGGAGCGCCCGGTGTTGGGAACGAACCCCGTCCCCTGCATCGCGTGTGCCACCTCCCGCGGACCCCAGCGGGACCTCCCGCAGCAGCTGCCCTTCGTTAGCCAACGAGGAAAGGATGAGCGTGATGGGGCGCCTGCAAACCTGCCCACAGGGGCTTGGTTGGGGCTGCTGGGAGGCCTCTGCTCTTCTGGGGCTGCTGGTGCAGGTAGGGTGGTCTCTGCTGTTTCAAACCGGGCCGTTAAGGGAAGCGGGGATGGTTCAGGCACTTATTTCCGAAGAGGGTAGAGTTCCAGCTCCTCCTCCGCCAGCAGAGTCGGCCCTCGGTATCCTCCGGGCTGAGGTGGCCTCCAAGCTCTCCAGCCCTGCAGCCCCTTTTGTGCCCACCCCCGTGGGGCAGCCACCGCCCAGATCAAACCCGAGGGCTCCGGGGAGCCTGGGTGCCTCTGGCAACGGCCGCTGCCGAGTGCCTGGTTGCTTTTGCTAGCACACCGCGGAGATGCAGTCCCCTGCTCGCCGCTCGTGGGGGTCTGCTGCCCGCGCCGCCGCCGCCGGTCCCGCGCCCCGCTGGGGAGCACGCGGCAGCTCAGCAAAGACCTGAGACCGAGTCGCCAGGGATGGCGGGACAGGTTGTGTTTGTCGTCCCCAGGCGCTTCTCAGCCTCGGCGTGTCAGAGCCTGCACCGCACGCTGGTGCGCGCGCGCGGTGGGATCCTCGCTGCGTGCCTGGGAGCGGGGCCGGGCCCGCCGCGCGCTGCTGGTGGGGCTCTGCTGGGTGACTGAGGTCAAAAGCAGCACGATCAGTAGCTGCTATTGGTAATGATCTAGCTCGTGTTGAAAGACTGAGTCCAGAATAACCTGCAAAGCTTCCCGCAGCGCCCTGGAGCGCTGTCTGGAGACGTGGAGTTTCGCCCTGTGCAAAAATAGCCTTTACAGGTCCCTGGTGATGCTGCGTGGGCGGCGAGGCTTGAGGCCTTCCACCAAGGTGCTGTCGGTGCTATTTCGGCAGCGTGCTCGCTGCCGCGTCGATCAAGCTCTGACCTGCTGCCGTCCCTGAGTTCCCTGTCTCAGGTCCGAACCTGGCGATCCAGCTGACTGAAATGCGCCTCGCGACTGCGGCTTGAACAGAAACCGTGCTGTGCTTGACAGCTTTACAGAAATGCAGAGAAGCAGTATCAGGAACAAATAAAAGTGAAAACGAAACACGACTAGTCAAACATTACAGAAAACAACGCTGGAAAGCGTCCCGTAGGGCAGGGAGTCGGCGTCCGTGCCGTGCCAGCTGCCTCCTTCCCTCGGTGCCCGGGTGCACCTTCCCCTGCCTACGGGAGTTAGGCTCTGCCTTTTGCAGATTTGTGAATCTAATTTAGCATTTGTGACCTCGCTGCCTTACTTTAAAAAACTAATTTGGTTGGTAATATGAGAATCCAAGTGGAGCCAGGCGAACGTGTGCCGCGCACATTGACGGGAGGGGTGGACCTGCTGCCCCATCGAGGAGATGATAAATGCATCTTTTCAAAGCGCACTGTTTCTTCCTCTGTTTGTCCTTGTTGCTAGTTTGTCGTTTACATTGCTAGTAGTCACTTCTCGTTGCATACCACTGTCTAAAAATGAGTTTCTCCAATATTATGTCTTGCCACTGGAGCGTGTCTCGTCATCACGTAGGCGAATAGCAAATATGAGAACGGGTTTTGTATCGCCGGGGTGTTTCCTCACAACAGCTTCTCCCACGCTGGCGCTCATGCTGATTGCTCTTTGTTACGAGGCTTTATTACTTGGATTTTCAGCTATAGAAAGGGAGGCACATCCAGGCAAACAGCGACCTTCTCATACGTGCGCGTGTGTCAGCATGACCCCGATATGCTTTTAATTCCTGCTTTAACCGCAGATTACAAAGGCATTGCTTTGAGTGGAAGACAGGAGGAGGTTAAACCTGGAAGTAAAGCTCAGGATTATCGCAGAATTTCACACTGTGCAAGATAGTTAACTAGCTCGTGCCACGATGTAGACCCGAACCCATCGGCAGCAGTGACCTCGGACGAGTCTGGGTCGCTCAGGGGCTCCCTCGGGGCAGACGTCGTCCCCTTCCCACCTCCGGGGGCTTCAGAGACCTGGCTCCCTGGGGCGGGTTTTGTCGCGCCGGGGAGCTCACGGTCTCTGTATTTTCGGTTATTTATCTGGGCAGCCTATTAGCGTTGATTAAAGTAGTCCCAGACCCTCTCATCCTTAGCTGCTTACTGCTGCCCCCTCTCTTTCGACAATATAAGTGTTCTTGCAATTGCACTTGGGAGTTAACTCTGGGAAGGAACTCCCCTTTTTTTAAAAAAAAAAGGTGGGAAGGAGGCAAAAAACGCTGGGTTATTGCTGGTTTTGTCAAGGGCACTTTTCAGCGAGGCCAGGCCTCTGCTCTGGTTGTGCGTGGTCCCCGAAAGGGTGTATTTTAACGAAGTGATTTTTTTTTTTGGTTCAATTTTGTTATTTCAGGGCTTTATGAAAAATGAGTGTGAATACCCCATTGGAGCCACTGTTTATGGTATTATGCAACTGCATTACATAATAGTTACATAAATTTTACAGATTTCAGAACAAATCTCTCCGTACACATGGAGACTTCGTTCCCGAGAAGTGTCTGCTCAAATACGTAGCTCTTTCTAGAAGGTCTCAAGTCAATTTTTGCCATTAAGCAAATGATTACCGTTTTGAAGTACAGCATGGGAAGACAAGGTGTGAAAACTTAGTTTCCGGGGCTTTTCAGGTTGAGGCTGCAGTGGAAGCTGACCCAGTTAGACAACTTAGAGCTATTCAGTTACCTAATTTAAACGGGCTGCACTGCAGGTCTACCAAAGCTCTGGTCACCTCGGTCTGCTCTGGGACTCACGTTTACATTGACTTTTTAAAACTCCGCATTTAATGTGTAAATATTTCTCTGCTCCAGAAGCAGGCTTGGCATCATGCGCTGCAAGACTGGTTATTCCAAATAAAGGGTAATACTGGCCTCAGCTTCGGCCACGGAGCTGTTGTCGTGTGGTGTTCGCACCACAGGGACTCTCAGAATTAAAAATTCAGGGCTTTAAAACGCTGAGCAAGTTGCATCATCCGTGCTGAGAGGAATCACACCTGCAGAGATGCACGAAATCGCCCCGAAGCTGCGAAGGAGAGGTGTGCCGGCAGCGCGGTCCCGCCGGCAGCGTGAGCGGTGAGTCACCGTGCTGTGTTTCGCGGACGGGATAAAACTTGTTTCGCAACGCAGCATCGCTTTGGCAGTGCACGGCAGCCGAGGGATGTGTCTTCTCCGCCGAGCTGCCGGGAGCTGCTCATCTGAAGCCCCACATCTGCACGCGGCGGGCGGTGGAGGCACGGTGGGGCCTCCTGCTCTGCAGCTGGGTTTAAGGGGCTCAGCTGGGAAGCGAGCGGCTGCTGCGCGTTAGGAACCGAGCAGTGTGATCCGGAGATCCTGGGCGGGATCCTGGGAAATACTCAGCACTGCGAGCTTAATGCATTTTGTATTTAGGACTAGTACTACGGTGAGCTGCTGCAGACGGCGGGATGTCTGTGATGAGCTGCTGCTCGGTCCGGCCGTCCCCAGCATTCGAGTGCGGTGAGAGGAGCCGCTGACAGCCCGGATTAACGCAGCATCTCAAGAATGACTATTATTTCCTCCGCATTGCACCACCTCCGGGAGCCGGGGCCGTCTCGCGGCCCTGCCGGCAGGCGTGAGCCCTGCGGAGGCATCCGGAGCGGCGCCAAGCTCGGCTGACCGGGGAGATGAAAGGAAAAGAAATCTGGGCCGACATTTTTTAGGGCCGTTCTCACCAAGTGAAGTGGTTGATAGGAATGCGATGAAAAAAAAAAGCAGCGCGGGGCCTGAGCAAGATTACGGAAAAGCTGTAATCTTGGAGCTCACCGAGGGTCCGGACAGAGGGGTTGGAGGCAAATGGATGTAAATATTCAGCCACTTCTGTGGCTGCCCGAGCAGCTCGGGGGAGCTTCCAGCAGGTCACACTCCTGCCTCGAGCACTGCCACGTGTCTGAATGACAACAGCAGTCCATAGCAAATATCCCTTTATTCGGTCTGCTCCGGATCTTTAGCCTCCTGGGCGCCTGGGAGCCGCTTTGCCTCTAGGCTTGTGCTGGCCGTCGTGTAGCTGGCGGGATGCCGGCGGGGAGGAGCGGTCGGAGAGATGCTGTGTGTTTAATCCAGAGGGAGTTACCCTTCCACCTCCCAGTGCCTCCCAGTGCCTCCCAGCACCGCAGTCCTCCCGCTTTGCACGCTGGCTGTTTTAGACTTGGAGCCCGTCCCACAGGCAGCAGTGTCCGTGTCCCAGCAGCACCGCTGTGCAAAGGCTTCGGCCTCACCGCAGTGTCGGGGCCGGCATCGCCCTTAACTGGGTGACCAAAATCAGTGTTGCTAAATATACATGTTTGTCTAAGCACCTCTGAGGAGAAAGGAGAGGGGTTACTGCTTCTTCCAAAAGTCTCTCCGACATTTTGCCCCTGTTTCTGAGTTAATGCACACACTGATCTCTAGGACTAGGGCTTTCTTTTATTGCCGCCCCTGAAGCACAGGCCAAGTGGCTTTTGAAGTAAGTGTTTCAGTCGTAACTGTTCTGCTAGAAGCAGAAGGGAATAGCTGAGTCGGTGGCTATTTCTCACTTCTGTAGAGGCAGAGCAAGAGTAAATATTTTGCAAACACTTTTTCATTCCAACAGTGTCAGATACGGTTTTCCGTATAGATCATGCCTGGCAATTTACTGTGAAAGCAATTGCATTGCTCTAACGACCCTTCAGTAGTAAAGCGACAGGTCATAAATAGCAAACCTGCCTGAGGAGGATGTTACCGAGTATGGGACAGTTTGCAGCATCCCGACGGAGGAGACGGCTGCTCCCCGGGGCTGCGGCAGCTTGGTGCAGCTCCTGGACTTTCCCTGCCCCGAGCCCGGCTGGGCCCGTAGTTCAGCGTCGGCAGCCCCGTGCTGCCGTCACCGGGTCCTTTTCGGTTGTGCAATATTGATGGTGATGCACAGCAAAAGCCGGGCTTTCCCGCACGCCAGCGCCCGCCCGGAGCCCTGCCGGGGCGTTGCCGCTGCCCGCGTCCCCCTGCGCCGGCCCCAGGCCCCGTCCGCCTAGATGGGTTCGGATTGCCTTTTCCCCATTATTTTAGCGCTGGAGACTTGCTTTTTCAGAGGTGTTGCCAGCCCCGGGCTGGGCAGGTCCCGCCGCGCTCGCCCTGTGCCCCGGGGAGGCTCCCGCGGGAGGACGGGCAGGGGCAGGCAGCGCTGGGGCGCGTTGCGGCTGCAAGCGCGGGCACCAACCAGGCACGCCGGGAACGTGCAGCTGAGGTGAGAACGCTTCCAGCTAGTAAAAATAGCCATGTTTTCTCTTAAATCTGACTCTGCATGCTCACACGTATTTGTGTGAGCAGAGAGCGCAGAATTGCTCCTAAATAACTACGTACTTGCAAATGAATTCGCTGGTAGGACTGCCTGCTGGCACACTGCATTTTAATTGCACGTTGCAGAGAAGTTGCAAAGAGCAAATTTTGAAAACTTAGTCTGATATCAAGGATTGCAGTTATTAAAATCAGGATACAGAAGGATATCAGGGGATCTATGCAAGCAGTGAGGTGGGTTAGCTAACCCGAGTATTGGATAACTATAACAGAATATTCTCAGAAAACGAATACTATAATGTAGGCAGTGATTTGGGGGAAGAGGGCAAAAACATAACATTTCATAAAAGATTATGAAAGGAAAACTCTAAGTAAGTGACTCATAGCTGCTGTATGAGATGTATGCGAATACAAGGCCAAAGTCGCGCCGCTGCAGCCCGCTGCGCGTTGCGTCCGTCGGGATGGTGCTGGGAGCCCGTAGACTTTAACAGGATTTTTCTGTTGACCACAACGCAGAAGATAGATAAACTCGTCAAGGTTATTTGTATAACTTGTTACTTCCAAACTCATATTCTCTTAAAGGAAACAGTTCTAACGGCAATGAAAACAGTGCGGCTGCACCATAATCTTCGTAAAAACGACTCATCTGTATTAAGGCTCAGTCACCATGTAAATACCAAAAATAGCATGCGTATCCTCAGAAGAGCACTGTGTTCATAACTGAACTAATCTGAAAAATATTATCATGTGGTTTATTTTACATCAAATTACAGAGGAAGATGTGCTCCTGCCAAGATCCTTCTATTCTGGGGTTTTCTTTTTCCTCATAATAATTAGGGTTAGAAGTGGCTTGGGCAGAATGGCATTCAGTCCGAGCTTCTGCACAAGAAATGAAGCTCCCTGTGAAGGTTACTCTGTGTTTTCTTTTTTTTTTTCTCCCAGAATTAGGTTTTTGTTGACTTAAAGCTCTCCCGCTCCTGATTTTGGCCAGGAGGAGAAGCTCGATGATGCCTTAAACTGTTCTGTTGCACTTGGCTGAGAACGCGTGGGCACGTGCAACGCGTGGGCACGTGCAGGTGGTCTCCTTGTTTGCAATGGGAACACCCTGGGTGAAAACAGCCTCCCCATCAGCACGCAAAGGAGAAATGACTCGGGGCTGCCGGGGGCACCCAGGGTGCTGCGCGGGGCAGGTGGGCGAGGACGGGGCGAGCGAACGGCTTGAGGTGCACCAGCAAGCGTCACGGTCTGCTGGGCCGGTTCCTGCTGCGCTAAGGTACTTGCACAGCGGGTAACCAGCAATGTCGACCCGTGCCCGCGCGGCGCATGGTCACGGGAGGTCCGACAAACAGTGTCGGTGGCCGCGGAGAAAGCCCTGACGCTCGGAGCATCATGCCGGGCAAGCCGGTATTTCTTACTTGCAGGGGAAACCCAGGCACTGACAACGCGTAGATTGAAAACGCTTTCTTTTTGTGGGCTTCCTGAACTGTTTGCCTGAAACATGTCCAATTTTTAATAGACTTTTCAAATCTTGTATTTGAAAGCCGTGATGGTTGTGCAGATTCCAGTGGAAATTTTTCTTCTCGCTGGAAAAGTGCCACACGAGCTTTCGACTGGAGAGCTGGGAACAGTGCAGGTCCCTGTGGAGGGCCTGGGTTCAGAAAAGACCTCGAGATGTTTCCTCTGCTCTTCAGCCCGAGAAGGAGGTGCCTGCTCGAAGGGGACAAGGCCAGCGCTGTTGGGACCTACTCTGCCAATACAGAGAGATGCAGCAAGAAAGAGATAAAAGCGGGCTCGGCGCTGCAATATCCAGCTGCTGTTTCTGGTCTGCAGGGTTTTATACTGGACAGTCACAGTGGATAATGCGTATGGGGCTGTAAAGCGCACTATGGAAGCGCTGGGTTGAGAGAAGCCATCCGCCCTTCCCCTCCCTCCACCGCGGCGGGTGGCCCTGGGGACACCAGCCCGTGCTGGACCATCGTCACTGCAAAGGTTGGAAAATGCCGGGAAATGCTGCTGGGGCACAGCGACCGCCGTGCAAGGCCCTTGCTGCCCACCCGAGAGGAGCTGGCTGGAAACCTTTCCAACGTGTTGGTGGGAAAAGCTGGAATATTGGCAAATGATGTTAAATCTTCTGTAGACGTGATGCCGTCGTGCTGGGAGCAAAGATGTAACCTCTAAAAGGACAAATGAAATTAAAAAGCCCTGCATTGGGTTGATGCTCTGAAACTTTCTGACCACTGATCTGTTTATCCTGCATCCGCAGCAGATTGAAGAAGTGACTCTTAGTGACTCTCCGGTGCTCCCCGCACTGCAGCCGATGTCCTGCTTGCGCTCTGCTGCTGGCGACCGGTTGCTGCTGAGCAGCTGAAATCAGCTGCAGCGTTTAGAGGCTTCGCACCCAGCTTCCTCCGTTACGTCGTCAGCTTTTCCTTCTGGCTTTCAGCGGCCTGGATTTTTGAAGTACATCTCCATAAATTATGATTCTTGTTTGTCATAAATGCACTGCATAAAAATCTTTCCCTTATTCCCCTGGAGCGTTATTTAGCTGTATCTTTTGAATGCTGCCTTAAAACAAAACCTGACATTTTTTTGCAAAACCCTGAGCAATACTCCGATTCTCCCTTTTGCTTGCTTGGATTTCTAACCTCACGCTGGCCACAGCGCAAGCGGCCAGCGCGTGATCCCGCAGCAGGAAAGACTCTGGTCTCGCTGTGACACTAGAGGAAATTCCGGATTTGTTTGCAAAACTCGCGAAAACTCGACTGATCTTTCTGCAGCTAGCTTTAGTATATCCGTTTAATTTTTTCCATAGTCTCTCCTGGATGATTTTTCTTGGGGAAAAATCTCACTGTATCCATCATGGATTGATTGATTTATTTATTCGAAGTTTGCAATTCTAGTAGCACTTTATCCTTATAGTCAAAATGCTTCTGGCACGTAATCTGGGTCCTGGAGCTTGTGGGCATGCATCTTTTCACACCGTTAAACTGCAGCTGTGGCGGTGGAAGAGCCGGTGTTAATGCTGTGGGACCGTGGCTGGAACAAGCGGCCCGGCTCCACTGGACGTACCTTGGCTCACGGCTCGCTCCTGCGCCGGGCGCTCGGGCAGGCGGTGATGCACTTAGTGCGCTTATCAGGTCTTAAAATCAAGCCTTTATTCGGCACTCTACCTGTTTTGCCCAAAAAGCGCAGGATGCCGAGGTGCCCGTCTCCTGAACGCCACAGGCCACGGCAGTGGGTCGTGGTCTGCGTGGGGAACGGGAGGTGCCTCGGCGGAGGGAGAAGTGACGTTTTTCCCCGGTCCGACAAGGTATTCCTCCTCGTGCCCCGGAGCTGGTGCTGACGCGGGAAAGCAAAAAAAAAAGCTCATGATTAGCATCTGTAGGGTTTTTCTTTTCACTGGGGACCCTCTTGTGCCAGCGCTGCTCTGTGTCGGGCGCTACGGGCATTTCAGGGTTTATGTGCCAATGCAGCGTTGCTCCAGTACACAAACTGCAATCAGAACAGATGTAGAGAGGGAAAAGAGGAAAAACCCTGCTAAGATCCATGTGAACTGTCTGGTGCATAGTTGCAAATCACAGTCTACCTTGGTAGATATGTTTCTGAGCCAGCTCCTGCATGGTGCTTTCCCTCCCATTCGGTTCTTGTGCATGCGACAGGGAAGGTTATTTTTTGCTATTAAATAAAGTGGGAGTTTGCTCCCATCCTTTGCCCTTGGAAGGGAGCCCTCAAAGCACACGCAGGTGAGCGGCCTGGGGTGCTTTTGGTGAGGGGGGGGGAGATGGGGCTGCAGGGCAGAGGGATTACGTGCGCGACAGGTCGTGGTTGACACTGGAGCGTGTGTACGGGGGGCACTGAAATAACATCTGCCCTGCTGTGATCGCGTTGAGTATTTATGACACAATCACCGTGGTCTGTCTGCATCTCGGGGTTTTGAGCCATTAGAAAACTTCATCAGACCATTAATGACACGGTTGCTGCTTCTGCAATACGTCCCAGGGCCTTCATTTCTGGAGAGCTTGGACATTTAAGGACTGTACCTTATCCCAGGTGCCTTAGGCACTGTTGATGGCACTGAGTGATGGGGTGAATTAAAACTCTTTCCTGCCTTAACTCACTGCGGACATATCACCCTTTTTCTTTTTGAAGGACCCTTTCCTAAGCAATTTGGTAATTTGTTTTTGTCGTTTCCTTAGTTTTTGTAAAGAGAAAAGGTAAATTTAAATATCTTAAGCTGCAATTGGAAGTGCCAAAAAGAAAACCACCAGCTCCTAAACGCACATGTGTAAGTGTAAGGCAAATAGCTGAAGACAAACCGTGTCGGCTTTGGCTTACGCGCTGCAGAGGAGCTGGCAGTAAGCGGTCTATCCTGTACGCTCAGCTTGCACTGCAAAAATTTCCCCTGGTGTTCGGTTCGTTCTGGGCACCGGCAGTATAAAACGGAGTGGGGAGAGGAAGGAAAATCATTCATTTCCCACCCGAAACTCCTGCCTCTGCCCCGCTGCAGTGAGAGGGGGAGGCGGAGGGTGGCCGGGACCTGGTGGAAGTGGCCGTGCCGCGTCCGAGCCCCGGCGTCTCCGCGGGGAGCGGTTGTCGAGACGCTCCGTCAAGACCGGTGGGTTACTTCCTTCAAAAGGCTTTTTTTTGCAAGCTCAGCAGTTTGGAGAAAATCAATTTTAATTCATCATCAGCGTTCGGGTGATCTAATACCGGCTGCTATCAGCGACTCGCCGGGCTGCTTCAGGCAGGTCGTCCGTGCCGGCTGCCAGTTTTCGTGACCACGAGCTGGGAAGATGCCCTCTGCCGCGAAACCGCGGGTCGCACGCGGTCGGCACCTGCCAAGGGCCTGACTCTGTTCTTCTTCACCTGGCAGAAATCCAGGGTGAGACGAAAATGTTAAGAAACCTAAAACACACTATGTAATTTTTTTTTTTTTTTTTAAGAGGAAAAACCCCATGTATGTCCAGACCTGTCTGCTGGTCCCGCCAGTCTGCTGGCCAGAGCAGGTGGATCCAGGCACCGAGCACCAGCATCGGCCCTCGGTCATCTTCCCTTAGCAGAAGGTGGGGAGCGTGCAGGCGAGCCGGGCTGCTCCCTGCACCCCGGCCAGCGGCAGGGTCTGAGTCAGCTGCAACCAGAGCAGGTCTCGCCCCCACCTTGTCCTCCACCTTCCTTAAAAAAAGCCTTCAGCCGGTCCCCGGCTGAGGTTTCCCGGCTGTAATGTCCTCGGCGGAAGTGTCCACACAGTCACACTGCTGCTCACAGAGCCGTGGGGATCCGACAGCGTTAGCCCAGGCAAGGTCGCTTTTCGTCGTCTCCCGGCACCATCCAGGATGTGAAGGGACTGGAGGGAACAAGCTTCAGATTCCTCCTAAAAGCGCCGGTTGAGCGCAGAAGACCTCGTGTTCCTTTCTGATGACATCCCCGTGCTCAAGTGACTGGGAGAAAGTTCTGGCTGAATTTTCCTTGCAAGTACTTGAGTTTTTCCACTTAATGGTAAAACATGGCAGTAAGCACAAATCAGACCGTGCTGCTGAGCTGTAAGGATGGGCCGTGAGTCACCTGAAGCTTGGGGGCTTGGCAAGCGAGGCTCGTCTGAGCAGCAGGGGTTGAAAAGGGATGCAGAATAACGCTGCCGATTCTTTGGATACAGGCATAAATAGGTGTCTTTTGCTCTGTGTGAATACTGGTAAATGTATCTTGAGAACCTATAGCACTAAAGGTGGAAAAGTTAACTTGCCTCTAAAAAATTAGGCTGTTTTATGTTTAATGTTTAAAATCAGCTATAAAAAGCTTCTTGTCATGAATTATTCTCGAAGCAGTGCTTGCCCTGAGGGCTTCCCTGGTGCCAGATGTTGTTCCTGGTGCTGCGGCATCGGCACGGCTGCAGTTCGCCGCGCAACGAGCGCCTCTGCTTGATTGATTTTCCCGCGCTGCTCTGGGGCGTCTGCCCCGCGTCTGGGTGCAAAATTAAAGGAGTATTTTTCAATGTTTGGGCTACGTTGGCAAAAATACCTTAAATCAAAAGTGCGAACATCTGACTATATAGTGTATTATTTTTCGGCGTTGCCTTGCTCTGTTTTCATAGTAATGGGAAATTACCACGTGTGTTGTGGAGAAACAACGCCAGTTTATAGTGACAGAAGGTAAATCCATTCGCAATTTCTCCAAAATGTGGGACTCTCGTTTCAGTAAAAAACGTGTGAAATCTTCTGAAATGTAATCTCGTTTTCTGAAATTACTTCTCACTAGGACCTTTTTTCTCCTCATTCCCTGGCGGATTGATTATTTTGAACTATTTTTAATCAGGCAGCAATGGGATCACAAGAGAACTATCCGGGAGGGAAAACAAGAGGGATTAAAGCATTTAGACGATAGCAAACCAGGAAAGATTAGGAATTTCAGTTTTTAGTATCCGACGCTAATGCTCCCGAGATTTGTGAGAGCAATTTAATGGGCCGGCTTGAAGACGATCCGGCTAAACTTCTTGTCTCTATAAATCCCTTTGCCTCTTCGCCTGCTGTTATCCAGATAAAACCGGGGTTTTTTTACTGTTTGAAAGATTGAGAGCATGAGATAAAAGCAAATTATGTAAAGAGACATATGGCGCTGTGATTTATGGAATAGCTACTGTGTGCAAACTGCTCTGGGTTACTCAGATTTCTAGTAAACACATATTTAAGTGGAAAGAGGGTGCGTTTCTGTCGGGGTAGGCAGTAGTTCTTGGGAAAAGAGATTATCACTCAGCAGTTTCTGCAAATTTTATTCCTGTTTTGAGCTTTTAAGATAGCTCAAATTGCTCAAGTATTAAAATATGGCAGGAAAAATGCATAAAGTTGAGCAAGGCCTAGAGGGTACTTTAAGAATTAAATCAAGTTATTCATCGGATGACCGCAGGAGCTGGTTTCCCGCGTAGGGAGTCGACTGGGAGTCCAAATGCAGCGAAGCAGTGTATTTTTTTAAAAGAGGCTGTTGCGTTTTCCACCAAGGGATTCTGTAATAGGATGCCTTTATGCCAGCTCCACTTTCCAGATATTTGTGTTAGACTGTATGTGTCTGTAAGAAAAGGGGAAAAATATCTGGAGAAAGCAACAAAAGCCTAGATACGTAGCATAAGCAGTAGAGAGGTTTGCAAGAGACCCTCCGTGCAGTGATGTCAGGAAAGGCGAAAGCAAGCCCTGCTTGAGGGAACATCAGCACTATTCGTGTCCTGCACCCTCAGAGAGGGGCGGATTTCCCGCAGCGGCGGCTGCTGGTAGCTGGGACCCCCGCGAGCGAGGCGAGGCAGCCTGCAGCCTGTACAGCTTTCACCGCTCGTCGCACTGCTGATTTTTGGCCATCGAGGGTCCCGGGTGTTTCCAGCCCGCAGGCGATTCGGAAGCACGTGCATGTGCCCGTGGGTAAAATAAGCTGCAAACACAAGTGTGCAAGCGGAAGCCATGCGGCTGAACGTTTTGTATTCCAGCAAAAAGAGGGAAAAGTTGAACACCGATTTGCTCAGTGTTGTACCCAAAACAGAAGGGGCTTGCTGCAGTGTCCGTCCTGGACGGGGAGCCTGAAATTAGGGCAGATTCTCTCCGGTCAAACCAGAGAAGGCTCCAAACTGGAAATTTCTTCAAAGCTGATTCTCGTTTTGGGAAATATTTTGGCTTGCGAAGTCCTGTGTGTGAACTCGGCCCTGTGCTGCAGCTCTGGCCGGGGAGCCTCTCCAAGCGCCGGGAACAGCGTGGGAGAACATGATGGTCCTTAAATTCCCAAGTAGAGAGATGCTGGGCCTGGAGTCACGGGCCAACGGCGGGCAGGACTCGGCATCCTGGGACAGACCCCTGCAAAGACTCTTAACAGCGTATCTCAAGCTTCAGGATCTCAGCTGACCAGCAGCGCTATTGCCAGTGACAGTGAGGGCTAGTTGGGATTTTCCATTTCTGCTAATTTCTATCCTGAAACTTCCATGTTTCATTTGTGGCATACAATGACGCAACACAGGTGGCTCTTACCTGGGTTAGGAAAGCAGCCCAGAGAAGCTGGGAAAAACACCAGCTACCCAGCGCTACCACTGAACTAAGTAGCAGTAACATAGCTTTTCACAAGGACCTGAATGCCAAGAGCCTTTCGAAGTGGCCACTGAAGAGCACACGGAGGAGCACGGCTGCGAAGGGTCACCGAAGCTGCGCACGCGCCGTAGGCCGCTGGTGGAAATTAAGAACTCATTTTCCAGCAAGAAAATGACAAAGCGACTGCTGTGAGCGACGACGATGTAGATATTTTTAGTGACAATCACTATTCGGTTAGCACCGATCTCCCTTCCTCGTGCCTTATTTATTGCCGCGGAGCCCAGCTGCGATCCGCCTGCCTCGGGTCAGGGCTCTGGAGCTGCGCCCTGGGAACGCATGGACGCCTGGAGCTTTCCCAGGTCACTGGTTTGGGTGGTTAGCTGCAAAACCCATTTTTTTATTCGAATTAGTTGATCATAGGAGAGTTAATTTGTTGTTTCACAGGCTGAGCTAGAAACAATTTGGCAATTGCATAAGAAAATCTCAAAAGAACAAACTTTAAAAAGTCTTGAAGCATCAATTAGGTTTTCAGCTGCGAGCACAAGAACACCTTAGAGACATCACTGGTGCTATCAGTGTAATGAGGGACGAGTTGCTACGTTTCCAAGCTACAGTCTTAGATCCAGCTTGCTTTTTGGGTGGTTATTGCATGCAAGCACTGACCATCTTTTCCCTCTGTATTAATAACAAATGCAAGAGAAGAAAAATCCTAATCACAGTTTAAATCTCCATTCCAAAGAGTACTGTATTATTTTGGATATAAGTGTAAAATCCGTACTCATATAACATACGAAACAGAGGAAAGCCAGAGAAAATAGTTGAAAGAAAAACGTGTAATGTTCCCCTTCAGTTTTCTAAATGAATGCTGCGCTTTATGACTTCCATCCTGATTTGCCTAAACTCTGATTTTTATACTGAGGTACTGAGAAAGTGCTGAGATAGACTATGCTATAGTAAAGCTTTGTGCTTTTCAAGAACCGGGTTTCCGTCAGCATTCGTGTTACCCCAGCGTGACAGCAGGCCGATTCTCAAAGGCTCTTTACCTGTTGCCACACAGTTAGTAGGTGACTATATCGCAGCTAGCGTGACTGGGAGCAACCAGGAGCCCTTCCAGCCCGCAGGTCTCCCCAGGGCGGGAGCAGCTGTACCCCTCTGCCCTGGCACGTGCGTGGTCAGCCCGTTCTTGGGGACCTCTGAGGATACAGGCTCCAAGCGAGTTCCCAAGAGAGGCCGGCTGCACCAGAGGAAGAGCTGAGCTTGCTTTCGCTCCCCAGAATTTCTCGGGGTGGGAACAGAGGGACCGACCCCCCCGGGCTGCCCCGGCGGTTTGCAGCCGCCCGGTCGCAGCGGCGGGGCGGCCACGTGCTGCTCGCCGGGTGCTCCGCAGGGCCGGCTCTCCTGGGAAGCGCGGCGAGCACCACGGAGGGATGAGACCGCGGAGCCGTGCCGTTAGATCCCCCCGCGCCGCCCCGCCGGCGATCCCGCGCCCCGAGCATCTCCAAGCCGGGACGCCCTGGGATGCAGAGCGCCGTCTCCAGGGATCCGGCTGCGAGTCCCACTCTGCTTTTACTTCTGTCCCGGGACACGTGAACAAAACTCTTCGGAAGGGCAAGATGAGCAAACCCAAGCCGTGCTTCTCCGGGGAGCGGTCTAAAATTAGCCAGGAATGTGGGACGGGTGCCGGAGCCGCGGCGCAGCGCACAGCCCGCCCCGGCGCTCCCCACGCCGACCGGCCTCCCCGCACGCGGCAAAGTCCCTTCCCCAGCGAGGTGAGGGGGGTTCAGATGTTAAACGTCGGAGAAGAGCAGGGTTAAAAATCCCAGGGCGCCTGCGGATCCACATTTTTTTTCTTGATCTACACGCAGTTGGGTGTTCCTGGGGCGCTCGGCCGGGAAAGGCGGAGGGATGCTGGTACAGCGGCGCGCCTGCAGCACCCAGAAGGGCTGAAAGTCATCAAAGGGGGAAAAAAAAGCATCTTCCCAAGCCATCCTGATGCCGACAGCACACGTGGAGCTGGTGGCCCCCCGCCCAGCACAGGCCACCGAGAGCTTCTTCCTCGGTCGTTCCCAAGCAACAAACCACCCATAGTATGAAGAACCTCCTTTTCCTTCAGGAAAGCCGGAGATAACGGCATGTCCCGGAGGGGACAGTCCCCTGCCGCCGGCTCCGGTGCCGGCTGCGCAGCGCACGCTGCCTGCGTTGCAAAGCGCCCGCACGACGCCCGGGCTGAGGGACCAGGGCACGGGGAAGGCCCGGGTGCTGGGTCGTCCGCTAACGCGCGCCCGTCTTCTCCTTCCACCGCTCTGCCAGTCCGGTCCACGCGGCCCATAAGCTGAACAGGAGAGAGACCGTAAATAAATATTTATTATTGCATTATGGCAATGCATTATGGCAATAAATGTTTACCCAAAACATTAAAATATTTAGATTTTTTTTTTGTGCTACAGCCTATATCCCTTTACTGTAGAAGCTCTAACCAAAAGCTCTCGCATGGGTAGAGCGCAGTCCTAAGTCAGGACCCAAGGGCCCTTTTTTACTATTGCCTTTTTATTTTAAGGACGGGGCATTATTGTTAAGATATTTCTTATGTTTGGTTTCTATCAGAGTCCGTTTGTTTAACTAATAGGCAGATTTATTTACTGGAAGGGGGAGGAAAGCAGCAGTTGAAAGGATACAGCAAACAAAGCAAACATTAATCTTGTCCCAGGCAAGAGCGCTGCCAGCACCTTGGAATTTTTTCAACTTTTCTGCAAGGTCTTTAGGTTGTAGTCAAAACACTGCGCTAATCTGCACGCTCCCGGCTCCAAAGCTGGCTTCAGGCCGCGGCGATCGGGTCCTGCCCTGCGGAGGAGCCCTGGCCACGGAGAGCGATGGAGCTCGTTCGGCGGTTCTGGAGCCGGTGCCAAAAAATGCACGTCTCATTTATTGCAGCAGGAGAGTGCTTTTGCTGCTCGGGACCTGCGGTATGGTCACTTTTCCGATTAAAAAAAACCAATTTCCAGTGGGAGGGGATGACTACTCAAATTTCCTTTTGTCTCCCCATTTTTATCAAATGGAGCAGCTCCGTGCTGTTCCGTGGAGACTATTAAAATCAAGATTTGCCTTCGTTCAGAGGCAACGCAAACTTCAGACGGCTTTCGTAAGAGCAGAGTTTTTTTGAAAGACGCGTTCTCAGACTGAGCGCTCAGCTTTTCCGCTGGGGTATTTCCATCTTTGCTCAGGACCGCGCTGCAGCCCAAGCAGTCTGCACCGCGAACGGACGCTCGGAAGATAAACCCCAGCAGAACGTCCTGGCTTTAGTCATCACGTCTCCGTGAAATGCCGTTTCCTGGAGAACGTGCCAGGCGGCCGAGGTTATTAAGGCTTGCGGCTGGCCGGCGGTGTCCGTCGCGGGCAGGCGTCGCTGGGGCGGGCGGCGGGTCCCCACCGCGCCGGCTGGCGTCTGCGAGCCCACGCGTGCGCGTGGGACTTAAGTGCGCTGAGTGCTAGGTCAGCCTGAGGTTTGGTAGCTGCATACAGAAAAGCAGGAGTTATCCGTGAATTATGATGACTTACAAGAAGCAAAGCATCTCTTTTTTTTTTTTTTTAATTCTTGGCAATCTATTGCCATTTCTCTAAAAGTCTTATATCTACACAAGATAACATTCGATTTTGACCAGCTAAATCCCGTAAAGCTTCGGATGGTTGAATAAACCAGTATGATCTGAAGTGGGGAACAAAATTATGTTTTGTCCATCTGAACATCAGCTGGCTGGAGGTGCAGGCAGTAATTTGCTTTTAACTTTGACATCCGTGGGCCTGATACTGAAGCCAATATTGACACTGGCGACCTTTGACCATTCATCCCGTCCTACTAAAATCAGCAAGACTGTTCACGTGAGTGGGGATGAATGGTGCACGTGCAATTCCTACAGCTTATTTGGGGTTCATGATTTACACGTTGTAATTGCACAAAGAAAAGGAGATTTTGTGCCTTCTGAAGCTGTGTGCAGCCACAGCACTTGAGGAGCTCTAGTTATAAGCAAAACATCACACACAAAAAACCCCCCGATGTCTCTTGACTCACAAAACTAAAGGGAGGATGCTGGTTTGGTTTCGCATTAATTTCCCCTCTGGACACCCTTCTACCTCTGGGTTGAAACACAAGGCGAGCAAAGTGCATTTGTTCAGAAAACCAAACAGCAGCTTCCCTGCTTACAGAATTTGTCCAAGAGCTTCCTTTTCCTTTCTTGCTTGTTTTACAAAATGTCCATTTTTGCCTAAACATCAGCATGTAGCATTTTTTCAGAGGAAAACTATTTTATTCTCATTGCAGTGTTTATGCTAAAGGAGAGAACGAGGAGCTCTGCGACAAGACATCATTTGACTCATCGCAGAAAAGCAGCGTGCTGGTCATGGCGCGTTGCTCTCCTGCTCGCACGTCGGCATGGTGTTTCCGAGAGGCCTTGGGCTGAGTCGCTCCAGGTGCGGCAGCGGGGACGGCTGCTCCGCGTGAGCTCCAGGCACGGCTCCTGCTCCGGAGGCCCTGCCGGAGTCCCTGCCCTGCGGCTCCCCAGATTCGGATGATCTGCTCCTGGTTTAGGCAAGCGTTCCCGTGGCCCCTTCCCGCGGGAAGGACCTTCTTGGTCCTCCACGTTTCTTGGATGCCGACCCGCCCTCTTCCCTCGCACCTTCATCTTGTCCTCTTCCGCGGTTTTATTTGTTCTGTTTGATGCTCCAAACGGAAGCCAATAAAATCGCACTAGGGATGCACTTGGCTTGCTTACCCTGGGCTTCTTGTGCATCAAACATCTGCTTTTCTGGGAACCCAGCTGTTTTTCACCAAGCAGCCAAAAGGCTCCTTGGATGCTCGCGCTTGGCCCTGGCAACTCAGGCGGCGTTTCTCATGCCGACGGGATCTCTGCTCCAAAGCCTTCTCCTCCCCGCAGCTCGCCGAGATGAGAGATGCCTCGGCCTGTCACCCACGGAAACCCTGTTTTCTTACGTCTCCAGCCAGAGCAGTCAGATTTAAGATCTTGCTAAATTAATCAGGATTAGGCCTTGCTCTTTCTCGAGTAGGCTGATTGCTAGAGGAAACTTCTAACTGAGACAAGTCAGTGATTCAAGAGGCGAAACGTTTCCTCCTTCAGCAACAGCGAGCCAGCCGACGCGCAGATCCTGGGATATTCTCCTAGCTGGTGGGTCCTGCAGCGCTGATCCCTGGAAATCCAGTAATCGCTTCGCTTGATAATCCTGCTAATCCGAGCAGCACTTTTCCCTGCTGTCTGCCATGCTCTGTTATCTCCCTGTTCTCTATTTCCCAACATCTGTCACGTTCCTCTGCCAGGAAGGCTGGTGCTGTAGCAGTAGATTAAACCAATTTATTGCTAATTGTCAATAAACGTCTACGAGAATTTGCTACCTGTCAGCAGTGTCCGCTCGTCTCCCTTGAGAAGCGCCATGGTTGTGCGCAGCCCAAGCACGGGCTTGGCCAGCAAACGATGGCTCAGGTTACCTTCGTTCTTTACAAAGATTGATTCCTCCTGATGTTTTTTGTTTGCTTCCCTTGTTATTGGTTACTAGCAAAGGCTGATAATCCCGAAAACCACCCCAGAACGACAAGTCGTGGGAGGGCTGGCGTGTGCCCGACACCCCGCGATCAAGCTGCAGCGTTCGGGTGTCGTGGCAGCTACGCCGGCCGTGACGGGCTCCTCCGGGCGAGGGCAACGTCTGCCGGGCGCCTTCTTTTAGCCTCCTTTGCAGCAGGAGGCATCTCAGAAGGGGGTTTTAGGCCTCATTCCCGGTAGCTTTTTGAGCGAAAGGGCGAGAGCAGATCGGCAGCTGCTGGATGCAGAGACGTGCAAACCAGCGTTGCAGGGTGCCCGTGCCAAAGCAAGTGGGGAGCGCGGTGGGAAAGCGGAGCACCGCGCTCCCCGGATCAGCCCTTCCCAGCCCAGAGCGCAGCGCAACCCCGGGTTTGCATTCGCTTCATCCGATGCTCTGAAGAGCCAAATCCTTCGTGTCCAGCTGCAGCGAAAGCCCCTCTTGCTCGTGCTCCTCCGTTGGCCTTCTCTTACAAGAGGAAACCACCCAACAGAAAGGAATTGGGGTACGGGCAAATTGTGTTTATACATTAAAAAAAAACATGAGAAACAGAGGCAGCATGAGTCAACAGTAAAGCAGCGGCAGAAAACAGCATAAAAATCATCTCTGCAGCAGCAGAGAACATCAAAGGCGGCGTGCAGAACGAGAGAGGTTATCGGAAGGGAAATGAGAGCGTACCTGGGGGAGAGAGCGAAAGCAAGAGCGTGGTCACGACAGCGGCAGAGCTGCCTCCCCGCAGGCCGAAAGTCCCCGTTCACACAGAAAACAGCTACAGCCAGAAACAAGCGTTCCTGAATCACCCACCCTTTTCCTTAGGGAAGAGACCAGCCGGGGATGAAAGCCTGGTTCAGGCACTCTAAACCTTCCTCGTCCTCTCGGCCGCTGCCGTGGCAGGCGTTTGGGTTTGGCGGGACATTTTTGGATGCTCCCAGGGAAAACACCCTGATGGGCAAAATGCAGGTTTGACGTGTATCGCACCGTGCCTGTGCTCTCCCTGGCGTTTGTCCTGCTGCTTCGTTTCTTGAAACGCATGGTTTAAAACCCCAAACTTCTGGTGTTATGTTAGCGTTCACAGCGACGCGGGCACTGAGCCGGAGGGGCAGATCCTCCCTCCAGGCCCGATTGCTCACAAGTGATGCAGGAGCCTCCAGCGAAGCGTAGCGGGTCCCGCAAAGCCGTAACCCGTGGAGCGGTCTCCGACACCGGCGGCATGGGAGAAAAGGGACATGGCTGAGGGCAGAGCAGCTTGGGTCAGTGCTGTCCGATACCGTACTGCTGAGCGTGTTGGCAGCAAGACTGATTTGCCAAGAGTACCAGAGGTTTTCTGCACTGAGAACTAAATTATTCAAATAATGCCAGCTTTGTATGAGAGTCACAGCACCAGCAGCAGAGCAGTCGTATCTGCCAACATCTCCGCAGCCAGCGCAGGAAAAGGTTTAGCTCAGTCACAGCAGCTGAAGGGTTCAAGGGTTCAGGGAGCGTGCGTGATCTAGGACTACCTGAACCTTTTCTGCCAGAACCGTGGGCAGAACTTCCCTGTCTGAATGCACCTTCAATGTCCTCATACAGCTAATTTCTAAACGAGTCACCCCGGCAGCAGCAGCAGCCTCACACACACGACAACAGAGGGTTGCAGAGGCAGGGCTGGAGCGCGGCCGGTGCTGCTGCTGCGGTCTCCGCTGGGCTGGACCTGCCAGCTCCTGGGCACCGGGAAAAGCTGCTTCCCACCAAGCAAAACTCCACAGACAGCATCTTGGATAAGGAATATCAGCAGCTATACTATCACCTTTCCACATTTCTATGCATTGCTAGCCAGTAAATACAGCTCCCACAGCAATGCAGAGCACCTGCTTTGCCTGCTTGGTCTGCAGCTGCGTGAGACTTAAGCGAACCCGTACGCTGGGTGCTCTGAAATTCAGCATCTCCGTTCCCTTCCTTGTCTTAATAAAGCTGCTATTTAACACGATGCTGGAACTGTAATGTGGTGCTGTCGGGTGAAGCTCTGCACTCAGAATTAGAGGGAATCGCACTATTTGTTACGACACGGTCACGCAGTGCTGCTGCGCTGTGCAGCACGCTGGTCCTTGCATGGCTGCATGGCTGCGGCAGCTCCCGCGGCCCTCTCTGCCCGGCGAACACCAGTGACAGGGCTGTGCAGCCTGCTTAATATCTCAGAAGTGCCACGTGCCGAGACAGGACCTCCTGGGATGAATTCTGTACGTTGCATAGCATCTTTTGATGCCCAAAGACAACCTGAGGGCACCTTTGCACCGACGTTGCCCGAAGGAATCGGGCTGAGTGCAGCGCTGAGCTTCGCGGTGGCTGTGGCATTGCTGCAGGATCAGTGTTGCAGCATCTCAGGGTTGTTCATCACCGCGGCCAGCGATAACGGTCGGGTTTGAAGGATTCTGTGCACAAGTTCTTGTCCTGGGTCACTCCGACTCCAGGCTGCGGCCGCGGGCGGCTGGCGGCTGCACTTGTGCGCGGGGCCACTAGAGGGTGGGAGAAATGGATCCCGCGGCAGCTCCTCCGCAGCCGCTCCCGCAAAATGAACCTGGGAGCAGCCGCGCACGGGGTTCCCTGGGGACCGGCGGCATTCCCGGGCGGCAGCGCCCCGGGGCCGCTCCGCCAGCGGCTGGGCTGGGCCGTAGGTGCACACGGGTGCCGCGGGGTGCACGGCCGTGCTGCAGCCCCGGGAGCACGGATGGCCGCGGGTATCCCGGGAGCCACAGACGCCCCGGGAGCACGGATGGCCGCGGGTATCCCGGGAGCCGCGGATGCCCCAGGAGCAACCCGGAGAGGATTGCATCGGTTCCAGCACGAGCAGCGCCAGACCCGGGGGAGCGAAGCGGCCTTTGACCCCTGGCGGCACCCCGGGAAGCTCTCAGCGGGCCACCAAGGCGTCACCACGAGCCGGTTGCACCCGCCAAGGGGACGGGTGTGAAATCAGGCTCTCTCCAAGAGAAACCAAGCTCGAAGCCGCTCCCGGAGGATTGTTGTGGGAACCGCTGCTGGGAAGCCCAGGCCCGCGGTGAGGGCCACGGAGCGGACAACGGCAACCGCCCTCCTTTGGAAACCATCCTCGCGGGAGGGCAGGAACGGGGTTCCCCCCCGCCCCATGCCTCGGCCTTCTCCCGAAGGGGATTTTCGGCGGAAGAGCTCACGTACGTCTGCGTTAGAGCAAGCGGGGTGGGAAAGGAAGTTTGCACTAAACGCAGGAATACGCGGTTCTCCACACACGCCGTTTGCTGAACCGTATCCGAATTAACCGGCCGTGCTCGGCCGTCCAGGAGGGCCCGGGGGGAGGACGGCGCACGCGCGTCTTCACCAGGCGCCGAGGACTTTGCACGGCGCTCGGACGAGACGGTGGGGAGTAGAGTCGCGAGGAGCAGACGGATAAACTGCGCTCCTGCCCCGGAGAGAGGCTGCGGATGCGCCTGCTCTCTGCAGAGCAGGCGGGAGCAGCTCAGGTATCTGGGAAAACGGCTTTCTGCAAGCCCCGCGTCGGCGTGGTGGAGCAGCGTGCCGTGCCGCGCCGTGCCGTGCCGTGCCGTGCCAGGGCTCCGCAGCGGCCCCTCCGCGGCGTTCCCACCCGGGCTGCCGCCGCGCCAGCGCAGCCCCAAGCGCAGCGCTATTTCTGTTCCAGTTACTACGGCTATTTTTAATGCGGCTTCAGAGACCTGCTGCGCTATCCCCCCTCTTTCCTTTTTAATGTCTGCTGCTTTTCTTAATCTCGTCTCATTTTCCCTGCCCTTTCTTTATCTCTGGATCAATTTACACCATCCCTTTATCACGCTCTAATCAGCACACACGTTGTGATTGCAGATAAATGTAGTCATGGTAATTTTCCACTCCATTTAGGTCAAGTCGAGACGAAACGACTTTTTTTAAAATCTTATCTCGTAACCACCAGCCATGGCTCCTTGGTGAGCAGTTTGTTCCCATGCTTTCCCCCGGACCGCCCGGCCTCTCCGAGGCGCCGCGAGCAGCGCGCTGCCCTGGCGGGTGGCACTGAGCCCCTGCGACGTCGCCCGTGGAAATGCTCTGCTCCAGGCAAGCCAGGATGTTAACAGCATTTAACAGTGCCTGCTTGCAAAAGCATCCGTGTGCCAAACTGTCATGTTGCTCCTGTTTTACCCTTTCTCCGAGGATTGCATCGGTTTGGCGTTGAAATGCAAACATCAGCCCGGGTGCTCCTTCCTCCCCGGTAAAGGTTGGGGACGCATCCATCGCGCTGCTGCTGGCGGCTGGGAAAGGGCGGGAGCCGGACGGCGCGAGGCCCCGGCAGCGTGCGCTCCGCCTGCCGCAGCAGCCCCAGCGCCGCGGGGTTCTGGCACCTTGTCCGAAGGGCTCACCGTGTGCAGCCGGGTTGTCGCTCCTGTGGAGGACGAACACGCACGTGAGCTTCTCGGGAAGGGACTCGGAGCTTCCCGGCAGCTCCGCGCCGTTTGCACTCCGAAGATGACGCTACAGATATTGCCGTCTAATCCGAGGTGGCAGCGCGAGCAGGTACCAAGAGTGCTAAAATCAAAGCAAAGCAAGGGACATTGCCTGGGATGAAAAGTTCACCTCTGTAATTTCTGCTTCCAAACTAAAAAAAGCGAAAGACCTGGCTGTCTAGCCAATCCAGCCACTTTTCTGGTTTTTCCTCGAGCTATCTCAGACTCTTCAGGGCACCTCAGCCCCACAAACGTGTCTTTCCCTAAGGAAAAGCCATCGCACGGAGATGTGACGCCGGCGTGGCTCAGGGTAGCCCAGCAGTGGTCCAGCCGGGCTGCCGGAGAGCACGCAACGCTGCTCGCTTTTATCTCCTGCTTTTACCGAAAGAGAGACTAATTTCATCTTTTTTTATGGATTTTGACTCTTTTTACCGTAAGAATGTCATTCACCTTTAACGGAGAAAGTGTCCAGCTGACAAATCTTCAAATAAGGTCACAGCCGCTGCACAGAAGCGGCTCTGGGGAAACAGCGCTCCTGCAGAAACGGCTTTAATAAGCTCGCAGAAATTAACTGCTTGCTTGGTTTTGCGCTTTGACGGGGGGGCAGCTGTTTGCGCGGCTTTTAAAATTTCTCCTAGGTGCAAGTTAGGAACCGAACGGTCTTTAAAGAAGAGCACGGTGCTCTAATTACGATTACGTAACTCGCATTTCAATTTGATGGGAATATTAAAAGCGTTCCCGGGAGGGTTTTCCGCAGCCTAGAAGCGCCCCAGCGCCGAGCCCGAGACACCTTGCCTGCTTCTGGAGGACATTGCCTTGGAGGGACGGGCTGGGCTGCCAACGCCACCGTCTTCGCGCCCGGAGCTGCCTCGGCCCCCCCAGAAGACAAACCAAGGCTCGCGCTCGGATTTCCTTCCGTCCATGCAAGGGAACAACGATAATTTTTAGTGCTGTCAAGGCTCGATTCCGCAGGACGGTGCGAGCGGCTGCGGGACGTAAATATTCCCAGCGTATGCCTTATTTGTACAGGAGAGCGGGTGTATTTATAGCTCCTGGGAGCACAGGGTGGATGTGGCCGAGAGGGGGCTCGGGCTGAGAGCGCAGAGCGCCCGGGGGTCTCCGTGCTGGCTCCAGAGGGGTTTTGGGGATCACATGGGTCGTGCTCCAACGCACGGCGTGTTATTATCCGTGCTTGCAAGGAGCAGGGGAGAGGAGCGCCCGTGAGCTCCTCCGTGGGCCCGTGGGGACGTCCTCGCCCTCCCGCACGCACCAGCCAGGCCTCGTCCGCTGCGGCTGGTGCCAGGGGACAAGGGAGCTTCTTCCCTCCAGGGCCTCCCCCCTTCACCCGGACCGTGAACAGGGGATGGAGAAGGTCCCTGCAGCTGAGGCGAGACACCGGCACGTCCCTCAGCGTAGCGATGGAGATGGGTGTCTGCAGCTGAATGGAGGCACCAGCAAGTCCCCTGGCATAGGGGTGGAGATGGGTCTGTGCAGCTGAACTGAGATGTTTGCATGTCCCTTGGCATGAGGATGGAGATGGGTCTCTGCACCTAAATCGAGCACGCTGGCACATCACTTAGCGCAAGGATGGAGCTGGGTCTCTGCCTCTGAATGGAGACACCAGCAAGTCCCTTGACATAGGGATGGAGCTGGGTCTGTGCCCCTGAACTGAGATGCTGTCACGTCCCTTGGCGTGAGGACGGAGAGGGGTCTCTGCACCTGGACGGAGCGCAGGGCGAGCCCCTGCCTCCGAGAGCCCCGTGCGAAGAACAGAAAGGGCTTCTCAGCCTGCACCGTCCTGCCGCAACAGTGAAGAACTGCGTCTTCTAACGCCGGAGGACCTTAAAACAAGTCCAGCCCTAAGCCTTGCGCCCCTCCACTTATTCGCAGCGCTGCCCAGAAGCTGTCAACCTTTCTTCCCCCTGGTTCTGAACACGGCAGCGGAGAAGCAGCCCGCGCGCTGCCCGGGGTGGCCGGGGCTGGGTGGCCCGGTCCTCGTGCCACCTCGTCCCCCCCGGTCGCCCGGCGGCCGGGGTCCAGCAGGCTGGGCTGGGGCCGGGCTCCGTCCCTCTCCCCCCCGGGGCAGAGGCATCCCTCGGCTTGCGCAACCGCTGCCGAAAATGGGAGAGGGACGGCGTCAGCTGACTCCGAAAGGTGAAATGTTGAAGCTGTTTTTTTCCTGCTATTAGGAAAAAATGACCTTAATATTCGGTCTGTCGACATCTTGCAGACTTCATTCCTCAGGCATTTGTGATTTAGGGATGTTGTGGTTTAACCGTTTCCAATCCTAGAGCGTTTGCTGAAAGACATTTATCTGGGACTCCTCGCAAACTGGAACAACAGCCGCGGGAATGGGATCAGGCGAGGAAATCTCAGGATATACCCGAGTTGTTTTCATAGTTTCAATTTTCTTTTTAGCTTTTAGGTTTAATTGGCTTCTCTGGGTTTCTAGTGATTGTTTTAATGTGGCCATAGCATGCTTACTGGGTTATTTATCTTTAATTCTGCGTGTGTCCTCAGTATTGGCTCAGTCATAGTGACATTTTCCATCTAGGGCTATAATGCCAATTAACATAATTTCTAATTTGGACCTGTAAACCCTCAGCTTCTCAGAATAACGTAGTCACAGAAGAATTATATGCAATCTTAAAATTAGGGTGGTAGTTCTATTATGATAGATTTTAATCAAAACAGGGCTCACTGAGTCACGCTGTGCAGTGCCGTGTTCAGTAGCGTGTTAGAAACCAGGAGACGAGCTGAGGACTGGCGAGCCGCTCCTGCCATGCGCATCCATGCGCGAGTGAGCAGCACCATATATAGGTTAGCACTGAAGCACATAAAAATGTCCCAGTGACATCCCTGTTTATACGAGGCAGTATTTATGGAAGGGCGTCCTGGACCGGCCCTGGGTGCCGTGCGGCGGGAGCCTTTCCGGGCGCCCTCCGCAAGCACTGGGGGCTGCGCCGTGCACGGCTCCACGCCGCGCCGCGGAGGCAGAGACCCCCGGCTCCTGCAGCCGCGGCTCCTGCCCGCCGCGACTGGATTTACGGGCAAATAAAAGTCAGAAGTGACGTGAAGAAAGGTCTCCACATCAAAATGTTATTATTTGGTAGATGCACTGACCTCATAACAGACGCTTTTTGGCTGCAAAGCAACCAGACGCTCGCATGACGTCCTGCAACTGTGCCAAAGCATTTACGCACATCAGGTCCCTTCCATTTTCCCCCCCCAGATTTTCCAGGCTTGTTCAGGCTGAGCTCAAAAACGAGGAGCAGATCCTGGGAGCGAAGAGCACCTTCTCCTCGCAGGACCGGCTCCGGGCGGACGCTTTGCAGCCGGAGCCGGCGCCCGCGGCTCGCTGGAAGCAGTCGGCTCTGCCGGGCTCTGGCCTCCTCTCGGAAACAACCAGCCGCGTTTCGGGCATGCGAACGAGAAATGATCTTGCTGCCTCGTGCTTAAGTAAATGCATCACAGTCCAACTCCAGATTCTTTTGCGTAGTACTAAATAACCTTCTGGAGATTATTTTTGGAATAATTATTGCATCTTGTTAGAAAACACGCTAAGGCTGAAATCACTGTAGATTATAGCAAATAACAAAAGTCTGTAGTAGGTCTGGAGAACGGGAGATGTCCTGGAGCGGCAACAAATGCCTCGTGCTCGGGTTTCATCTACCCACACGTTTCTCAGGAAGGAAAGCGGCCGTCTGAACTTCTCGCGGGTCCATCTCACGTCAGGCTGGGCTCCTTCAGGGAGACGAGTAAAACCAGGAAAAAAAAATTTTACATTTGCATGGGTTGGAAAATGTAATTTGGAGCTTTTTTTCTTTTGTCTTTTTCTTTCTGTTTTTCCTTCTCCTTAAACAAAAGATCTCCGAAATGGCCTGGCCTAGATCTTCCAGCATCCTCGTTCATCACGCACAACTCGCAAGCGAACGGGCCGGTGCTTTCTCAGCTGCTGCAGTGATGAGTAGCTGTTTCCTCCGGTTTTCCTTTGCGAGTAACTATTTCCTCAGCTCTGCCGGCCGGTTTGTCAGCTGGGGCCGGACGGGGCAGGCAGCTGCCCGCGCTCCTCCCGGGAAGCGGCTCCCACGGCGGCAGCGCTTCACTGGACTTGGGGGAGAAAAAGCCATCGCTCAGTCTGTGCAAATTTCCCAGTTCTGCATAACTTTTTCCCGCCAAGCCGAGGACAGCTCGACGTCCCCTGCGCGTCCCCAGGGGAGGTGCGGAGCACCACGTCGGCCGGTGACACCGCTCTGCGTCACCGGAGCACGTCCTGCGTCACCAAACACTTAAAAAAACTAAAATAATTTCAAAGCCCTTCCTCAGCAGCTCGGCCCCCGAGGCCGCTGTCCTTAAACACCTACTGCGGTGCACGCGTGCTTCCCGTGACAGAGCAGCAGCGTTTCCCAGCGAAACAGTGACACAGATGGGCATTACGGCAGCTCTGCCATCATGTCCCCGTATTGCTGCAACCAGCCCTCTGCACTACCCGGTTTTAGAGGCAGACTTTTCTCTTAGATACTGCTAATGAGTATTTTTGTATGTGAATATTCAGTCCTCTTAAGTGCACAGAGGAACAAAAAATCTGAGTTGTTCTGCTTCACGTAGGAAGTTGGACTGAAGCGTGACAAAATCCACCAATACAGTAAATACGCTTCCACTTTCTGGTGATACGCACTCAGAAAGGAAACCAACAATTCTCTAACCGTAAATCATGACCTGAGTATCTAGTCCCTGCTGTACATTGGTATAACACGATAAAGCCATTTTCCCAGTCGGTTAAAACTAGTGCCGTGTTCAAGCTCACGCGTGTTACACCAGCTTTTCTTCCCCTAAACATAGTGTTGAGCTAAGTTTAATTTGTGGGCAAGCTCGTGCGTGTTCCTGCCTGCGTTTTTGGCTTAGACCGGTGTCTCACTTTTTCCTCGCTTCTTTTGGGTGAAGAGATGGAGTGCACCGGTGTTTGACGTTTTTAGTCTCTCGTTTCGTGGAGGCCAGGCTTTGATGCGCCGATGGGAACAGCACTGTCCCAAAGGACTTCTCGTCACCCAAGTGCCGGCGGGACCGTTGCGCCGGGGAAGGAGGCACACTGTGTTCGTAAGGAGTCATACGCACATTTGGGAGCCTTTTAAAGAGGAATGCGAGCGAACGGTCACGCTGGGAAGACGCAGCATGTCAAAAGTAACTAGGAGCTAGAGGAAAGGCTTCTCAGTGTCTCGTGCCACATTTCTTTCGGCAAACGAGGACCCAGCCAGCTTACTGCAGCTCTTCGTGGACAGATCAGCAGTGCTTTCGGCTGTGGCGTGCTCCCTCCTCTGCTTCCCCAGGAGCTGCATCCCGGGCGCCGCATCCCCGGCGGGCCGGGGCAGAGGCTCCTCGGGGGTGGCAAGCCCGGCTCTGCTCCCGGCCGGCGACGGCTCCGTGCCCAGCAACGCCGGACCACCGCCCTTCCCTTCGGATGAGCAGCGAGCACGGGGCAGGGTTCGGGCACACGCAGGTGTGTGCAGGAGGACACAGCCGGTGTCGCTGCACCCGCACCTGAACTGTGAACTCCCCCAAACTCGTATTTCTGAGCCTCTACCACGTGCCTTAAAGGCACCTCTGCCGTCTCCAGGATCCCCAGAAACCTCAGAGCTGAAGACTGAAAAAAGAAAATCCTTCAACTTAGAGGTTCTCTCTGAAATGTCAGATTTAGCTTTTCTAGGGCAGAAAACACAGAAGATGTGTATTACCCCTGGAGAGAGTGCGGAAAGGAGGCCAGGTGCACATGCATCTCTCTGCAGGAGAAAGGGAAGGACGAGCTGGCTTTCGGACGTGGACAAACACCGATCTCAGCTACTTTTTAGTGTTTGGTGGCGTGCCCATCGCTCTGCCGTCTGAGCGCCCCACGGTGCCCCGGCCCACGCCAGGGCTCGGCCTCCTGCTTCCTCCCCGCTTGCTATTCCCAAAGGGAAATGTTGTTTACCGAGGCATGGAGGCTTTCTAAATAATGCCTTGGAGCAATTAGGCTTCCTCTGTGTTTGATTTATTGCTCCTAGATAACGCGATGGGAACAAGCTCTCGTCAGGCTCTTCCGTACGCTCTTAAGTGCAGCCAATGCTTAAAGGGACCCGTGGTCTTTAGGAACGTACCTCCCCGGGAAAGCCCCGTGGTGAACAACACTGCAAAAAAGCGAAAATGTCCTTTGCTTGGAGTGAAATCACCATGAGAGAGATTCGAGAGCTGTTTCCACTTCGTTCCTCTGACATCTGCTTATGCTCCACACTCCTGCTTGTAGAATCCGTCTGCTTATTTTCTCCTATTGATCAGATGGGTCTTTTGCACGACAACCATGTACAGGAAATCAAGAATAAAGAGGAAAAACCCAGAAAACAAAAAACCTATGCAGTTCACAGAGAAACTCACTGTTCACAGACATATTCCCAGCTCCCACAGCTGCCTCCCGCTGCTCGTGTTTGACTAAGCGCTTTGCGAGCTGCCAGCAGCCCTCGTCCTGGCTTCGGAAGGTGGAAGGCATCGCAGGACCTCACTTCCAACCCTGCTCCCAGGGAGCCTCCAAACGACTCCGCGAATTTGCACCCGAAGCAGSCAACCCTCCTGTCGCTCACGCTGCTTCCTTGCTGATACAAATGCATCCGTTGTAATGGGACTTTTGCTGTTTTTAACAGCCTCACACAAGAGAGAGGAACGCGACCCGGTAGCTGGTCTCCGTCTCACGTCTCCTCCTCGGTTTCGAACAGCTCCTCAAGGAAGAAAACCAAATTAGTTAAAACGAGGCCTTGAAGTCACGCCCGGCAGAGAAAACACAGCAGAGGCACCACGGCGAGCTCAGCGATGCCGGTCGGAAGCAGCCGCCCCGGACACCGGCCCCTTCGGCCGGGGGGACCGCGCCTCGCAGGCTCGCTCTGTGACGCAAACTGCTGGATTTCGGTCTCGGCTCGGCTGGAATCCACCAGGCTCCACGGGCAGAGAGAAAGCAGGCCCGTGAGAACGTCTGGCAAAAAGACTGAATGAATTTCTGGGGACGCATGTTTTTCGTGTGGCTGCATCTCCCTGACAGCTGCTGAGGGAGGAAAGTGCTACAGGTGTTTCTTTAGGGATGAAAACACTGTTCTAGCTCCTGGAAGGGCAGCGAGCAGCAATGTCTCATAAAGGCGCTGGATTGCTAAGAAACGCGTTTCTGCAAACAGGCTGAAGGCGAGATGTCTGCTCCGACAGCGTCGCGAGCCGGGGGGAGCGGGGAAGCATCCCCGCGGATGACCCGCGCCTTGCTTTGGAAGCACTCCATCGCATCTGCCCTTAGCTGCCTGCTTCACGCCCCAAAGCGGGGGCGGAAGGAGCGGTGCCTGCCCGGCGCGTGCTCGGCTCCTCTGCCAGGCGGTTTCCCGGCCGGGGCTTCAGGAGCCGCCGGGAGCGGTGAGCGAGCTAACGGGCTTCCCTCGTCCTTCGCCGAGGGACGAGCAAGTCTCGCCTCCTCTCACCGAGGCGCGACGGACTTTTCAGGAGAATACGCGCGTTATTGTGGTTGTTCGTTTCATTGCTGCCTCAGTAGCTCAGCAGTCGGCGGAGGGCGGCTCTGCTAGCAGGGAGCTGCTCTTGCGCTCACACCTCACCAGACAAGCTGTGTTCAGCGTTTGTCAAGTATTCTTGGCCAGACTTTAATTACGGATGAGCATCACATGCTCTGCTTGAGAGCTTGTTTTCCTGGCAGCGGGATTCCCAGTCACCGCGCCTGCTTCCCGGGAAGCTCTTCCTCCGTATAAACATGCTCCGGGGTGCGAAAGGGAGAGGGGGATGTTACCTCTTCAGAGGAGCTCAGGCCCAACCAGAAGCACGTTTCCCATCCGGCACGCTCCGTGATTTTCGCTCTGCATATCCCTACGGAACGCTCCAACGGGCAGCTCCATCCTCGACACGTCCCGGCCGGGGTGCTCGGCGGGACGCCGGGAGTCAGCACCAGACGGCGGTTCCCAGCCCTCGGGCTTCCCGCTGGGGTCCGAGTGTGACGCTGCGCGGGATGGCCGCCCCGGCCGCTCTCCGGGAGGGATGCACCGGGCGGGCGTCCCGAGGCCAGCGAGGGGGGGGGGGGTCAACCCGGGGGCTGCTTAGGAAACGCAGCTGCGGAGGGTGCCCAGAGCAGGCAGTGAGCAATCGCTTAACGAGAAAGGGAAGGAGGGAGAAGAAAGGAGAGGAGAGAAGGGAACCGAGCCGAGGCAGAGCGTGCAGGAGAGGAGGAGCGTGGCTCCCGCGGGAGGCTGGCGATGGGCAGGTGGAGCAAGGAGGCCGCGATGGTGGTGAACGACCTGCAGGGAGAGCTGGGGAAGCGAGTGCGGTTGGTGCTGTCTGCCGCTACCCGTCCGCTGTGACGGCAGCTCGGTCGCGCGCGGAAGCGGCGTGCCTGCGCTAATCCTCGCGGAAGAGCATCCGCCCAGCTGCCGCGGAGGAGCGGCGGAGATGCTCTGAGCTCACAGCTCTGTTCGGTCTGCGCACCCGCAAGCTCCCGCCCCGCTTCTTGCCGGGCTCGGGGCGCGGGAGGCGGTCGGCTCGGCCGCCGTCACGAGCCCCTCGCCGGCCTGCGAGAGGAGGGGCTGCGTCGGGCGCCGCCGGCTCGCGGGCTGCTTGAGACGCAAAGCTGAGGCGAAGCAGTGACTTACCTTGCTACTCGAGTTATGCCCTCAATGCAAAGAGACAAAAGAAAAGCAGGAGGGAGGTAAAGCAGCGCTGAATTGCTGAGAGAGCTGCGGGCCGCGGGAACCCCACGGTATGCACGAAGAGCAAATGAGCGCGGCACTGGGGAAGGGGGTGATGCCACCTCGCTGCTTCTCGCCGTCCCGCCTAGCGCGAGCGCGCCGTGGGGCGAAGGCGATGTGTGCCGGCGGCACGCGGCAGCGGTGCCGGTGGGGCAGCGACGGAGGCTCCGGACGGTCGGGTTTCTTCTGCCTGCAGCCTCGGGGCTGCCGACACGTCGCATGGCCCCGTGGTCCTTCGCTGTGCGCCGAGGAGCGCCAGGGCCCGTGGGCTGCATCCGTCACCGTGGCGGCACCGTGGGCACGTGCTGGACCGGTGGCATTTGCTGGAGCTCCCGCGTCCCGCTGGACTGAAGCTACATCCAAACACGGCGCTGCAGCTACTCGCATCCCGACGCTCGGTTTTGCAGCACGAAATTAAGAGGAGCCATCTCGTCCAGCCTGCACGTCTGCTCTTATTAACAGCTCGATTTTTACATTACTCTAAGGATAAGAGCTACTCAGCTTTTAAAGCCTGAGATGGCATGAAATTAACTGTGCTCTTGGAAAGCTTTTTTTATTGAGTGAAAATGCTTTACTGGCATCTCGGGGACTGTCTGAGACGTAGCAATCGCAGATAATCCCCTAGTCTCGTAACTACCAACCGGCCACAAGTTCCGGGCTGCAAAATGTGCGCTATAGAGAGTGTCTGTTAAATGCATTGCTGCTTTGTCGTGCGGCAGAGGTAAGCGATGCTTAGCAGCTAGTAAACGCATGCGGCGCTGGCTGTTTGGCGCGGTGGTGCCCCAGAGGCTGCACCTCCTCTCCCACGTCCTGCCCTCCTGCTCTTCCCTGCCAGCCCCCTCCGCTCTCCCTCCGGCACGGCGTGACGCGGAAAGGCTGCAGCCCCCTCCGCGGGCTTGTGACCGAAGGAGGACGTAACGCGTTTGCGTGCGGCGGGCTGCGCGGCTTCGTGGGTGAGAACCACGGGGCGTGCGGGGTGTGAGCCAGGGGGGTCTCGCAGCAAGCGAGAGCCTCCAGTCCGGGCCGGACGCAGAATTCCCTCGTGCCGGGAGCAAACGCAAGGGCCAAATGGTCTTAATGGGGGGGCGGATCATCTCGAAAGCAAGTCAATAGAGGTCCTGCAGAAATGCCATGTAAGGGCACCCGGAGCGATAGCTCTGGCACCAACTAATATCCCGCCCTGGAATATTTAGATTATACTTAAGCTGAATTTGAGCCCAGGCAGCCGGAGGGGCAAGTCCGTGTGAAAAACACCGCATCGTGCTCAGTCCTTTAGAGCTCGAAGGAGATACGTGTGTCCCAGAAAGACATAACCATCAGATATGTTTATACCCTCCCGAAAAAGAGGAGCACGCTGTGTCGGGGAGACCTCTGCGTGCCTCCCGGGAGCTCCCGCTGATGAACACTCTAAGCGATTTATTCATTGGCTGGAAAAGTCTAAAATATTGAGTAGCAGATGCCAAATACGCGAGGCTGCTGGCTGTGCAGGAGCGTTCACCTTCGCACACGCTCCCAGTGCCGGGCGACTCACCCCCTCGCTGCGCGGATGGCGCGAGCGTTTGCAACGGGGCATCGCGAGCAGAGGCAGCGCGGCCCCGTCGGACGCTCGTGCGGGACGGGAGCAAACGCTCGCCAGCGCTGTCGCGAAATAATCGATAGTCTCTGCTGTGCTTTGGGTAAATGGTTAATCTCCGGCATAGTGCTAAGCCACAGGACTTTAAACACAAAATGATGTGACTGAGGCTGGGCAGCTCGTTGACGTTTGCCGTCAGGATCGTTGCAACTTTTCTCTTTTCCTCCTCTCTTTGCTCCGGGGCTCTGGGCCGCCGGCTCCGCGCTCCGCCGCGGCAGGGCTGCTCTCCAGCCCCGGGAAGGGTTTGCTATTTTTATCCGGCTCTGGCTGCCTGCGGCTCCTCGGGGAGCCGGGTCAGGGGGCACATAGCTATCCCGGCGCTGGAATCCTGACGCCGTTTTTCCATTGCTGGGCTCGGCGGGAGGAGCCGCCGCTCGGCTCTGCCTCCTCTGCCGCCGCTCGCCGGGTCCCGTCGAGGGGGGCCGGCACCTCCGGGCCAGGAGCGGGGAGCAAGACCACCTTCACCTCCCCAGCCGTACCGGACGGGCTAAGCAAGCGCTTTACTTTTAAACACGAATGGTGTCCAAGAAAAAAGAGCCCCGCGGTCACTCCACGCGATGCGCTGCTGTTTGTTTGAAAGCAGGACTGTTTATCCTAGTTTTTTTCCCCAAGCTATTAGCTCCATATGCTGCTCTAAAACCAGGATGTTGCCTTCAAGGACAAATTTACTCTCTTTCAGAAAAAGTCTGCTTGGGACACCCTAAGGAAAGCCCTGCAGCGCTTATCTCAAATATCTTTATTACTCTGGTGCTTTGGAATTTGCAACGCTGTGAGGTTTAGCTTGAAAATACTCCCGATATCAACGCGCCTCTAGTCAACTGCGTCATGCCGTACGGTGCCGTTAAGCTGAATGGCTGATGAAGAAATCAGTGTCCGCCGGTAGTTTTAAAAAGCAGGGGAGTCAAAGCAGCTTTTTAAGCGTTTCCACTGCACGGCCTCTAATACTTCAGGGTACCAGGACGGAGGCCCCGTCGGTGCTTGGCTGCGGTTAGCAGAGCGATTAACTGCTGCCGCTTCGTTTGCTTGCAGGTGAAAAGTTTCCTATGCTATGGAGCACTTTTGCTATATATGCTGGATTTCAGTGCCCATATGGGATGTGCTAATACCAAAGTGAGCAAGACCCCGCTTTAGCAATTCACCTTCTGCAGGGAGACAGCGAGGTCTCTGAGGAGCCTTAGACCCTGCAGAAGCTCCTTCCAGAGTCCCAAGCTGGCCCTCAAACGTTGGTCTGCCACCCTTACTCTGATGCTTTTCCCGTATCACAGACAGCCCGTCTTGCAGAGGAGCACAGCTGTGGGTCCTCGTCTCACACGAGCAGAAGCTGGTGTCTGCCGGCGGCGCGAGGCCGCTTTGCCGGGTGACGCTGGCTGCACGGGAAGCTGCAGAGCTGCTGGCGAAGCCCCGTCGCTGCGGGCTGCGTCGGCTGGCGGTGGCTGCGCGTGTTTGGCGTCCCCACGGGTGGAGAGCGGCTGAGATGGGCTCCCGTGCGCGGCGCGGGGCGCGGGGTTGCGTCGGCCGCTCCCCCTCGGGGGGGACTTCTGGGCTCTTCCACAGAGCGGCCCTGGCTTTGGCTTCAAAACCAGGGATTACGCTGCTGTTGGAGGTTCGGAGGCAAGGCACGAGGCGTCGACATCCAGTTCCTAACCTTCGCCACGCGGTTTAGGCTGGGAACGTAAAACCTCAGCAAGCCGCAGCTCGCGCAGCAGCGAGCCCTTCTGCAGAGCAGCCCGGGTCTCCTTTCCACGCTAAGCGCATCTCCAGCACCGAAGTAATCCGTAAGCTCTGACCCCTTTCTCCCACCTCCCCGTGCAGTCAAGCACAGGGGCCAACGATCTTTAAAGCCTACGTTAACTCCGAGTCTTGTTTTTCATGCTGCCCATGGCTAAGCTATAAAATATCTTACAAAATAAAAACGACTGGGCAAAAAGGTAGAGAAATATGGTACACATCGAACAGTAAAGTTTCTATATAGAACTCCGCAGTGTATTGAATCTATTTAATGAGTTTTCTAGATTAAGCTGAAGTCTAGGGAATTTTTATTATAATGCCATATCCCATAAAAATATCTATGGTCCTGTGAGAACAGACACCATGTTAATCTATTTTTTTAATGTTAGGGGATTAGGTAATAGACATTTTGCTCAAATGATATTGACACTATTACTTTTCGTGTGATTCAGGTGAGAAAAAGTTCTGTTCCCCAAAGCCGCCTCGGTCCCAGCCCCACGGTACGGCGCAGTAAGCAAATGTATGCAAATAGCTGTGTAATCGAGGAATAGACACCGGGTACGAACCCCGGTTTGGACCACGTCAGGACAGATCCTGTTCATATGTTGATAGCAACCTGGAAGACCCCGTGGAGAGATCACGAATGAGGAGGGAAGACCAGTCCCATAAGGAATCGCCTGCACTTTGGGCTCCAACAGCCTCCACTGCTGCAATGGCCAAGATTTTGCAGCTTTCTGCACCTTTTTCTTCCCCAGGAGTTATGGGGAGGTGCCTTGTAGGACCCTGCCTCGTCTGAGCCAGGTTCAAAACGTGAAGATGGTGCAAACATCCCTCTGTGTCCCCACCACAATGTGGCACCGTGTATTTTACAACCCGGTGCTGGAGATTTGCTTGTCAGGTTTGAGGAAAACCGGTTTTCTAGAAGAACCTGGGCAGAAAAAAAGAGAAAAGACTGGTTAAGCTGGGGTAGCAGATGGTGCACCTCTGCCATCGAAGAGCTAGAAGCCGTAGGGAGACAGCAGAACGGATCAGATCAGTTCCCAGACACCCTGCGAATCACTTTCTTACTATATCCTTGTTTAAAAGAAACCAAATTCTCAGAAATGAGAAGTGGCTTAAATCACAAGTGAATTGCTTCCTTGCGTCGCACGAATTCCGCGAATCCCTTGATTCCTTGTGAAACAAGGGAAGTTGCGACTAATTCGTCCGCAGCCTGCTGCGAAAACGCTTGGAGGAGCAGCTGGAGCCTCCGCGATGGCCTCGCGCATCCGTCCCGAGCCCCGTCCTGCTGCCGGCAGCGGCGGCTCCTCGCTCCCGGGTGTCCGTCGCGTGGTGCCCGCGGTGCCCCCCTGCCCTCCTCGCCCGCGGTTCACCCTTCCTGGCGTGGGCGGAGGGGATGCTCCTGCCCTCCCCGCCRCCGCCCGCCCCGCTCTGCCGGCATCGCCGCCCCAGCAAGCCCTTCCCGCTTCGCCATACCGCTCCTGTGCAAAACCTCCCTGTCTTTCCCAAACGATGGATGTCCTGCAAGGGCAGACGAGGTTTCTAAGCAATGAAGCAAATATAGGGACTGCAAGAAATGGTGCTGTTCACGGTTTCTCTCAAAGGTTGTTTTTGTGCTCGGGGAGGTATCGATGCGGAAGAGCGGTCGGTGGTTAGCTGTACCCTGCTTTCTCCAATCTAGTCCTTATATGTTGTAGCAGCTTCCGTACCGCACCTTCGTGTGCATCTCCAAAGAAAGACGGCAATAGAGACCGACTTTTCGAAACGAGAAAATAAGCCTAGAATACCAGCGGCAGAGAGAGCGGCCTAAGCCGCGTGCTGTGATTAGCTCCATGACTGCTCTCAGCAGAGCGAAGGAAAACGAGGCCGAGCTGCCCGCGGTGCCCCGGGAGAGGGGGCGGCCGGTGCCCCCACCTTGGCCCTGCTCCGCAGCCCTGGCCGTCTTTCACTCTTCCACTCAACTTCTGGCTTAGGAGAATAACGTGCTCTTACTTGTTCCGCTTTAGCACAGGGATGACGGTCTTCCTGTAAATATTTTCGCACTTCTGTGTTAACAGAAGATCCTGGCGGCAGGCGCAGTAGTGTCATGCCCTGCCTTGCTGAGCCTCTCCCCTCGCGCCGAAGAGCGAGGTGCTGCACGCGGGAACATCGGGACGGTGGTGGGAACCTCCTAGGAGCTCCCGGTACCGAGGCTCCCCAGCAGCAGGGAGACGGGGACCTGCCGGAGCGAGTGGAGGGAAGGGCCATAGGGATGATGGAGGGGCTGGACCACCCCTCGCGCGAGGAGATGCTGCGGGACCGGGGCTGCTCGGCCTGGGGGAGAGCAGGCTCGGGGGGAGCTCATCGGCGTGCGTAAACACCTGCTGGGAGGGCGGAAAGACGGGGCCGGACCCTTCCCAGTGCTGCCCGTGACAGGGCAGCAGGCAACGGGCACAAGCCGATAACCGCGGCCGTGCTCCGCCCCGGGAACAGCCGCCTCTCGGCTGTAAGCGACGTATCCCGACACACCAAGCTCACGTGATGTTTTAGGATTTGTCAACGTAGGTCTCGTCTATGTACTTGCAAGGTATGACTGTTTATGAGCTGTGTAAAAGCAAATATTTGGATGGCCTTAAATCCTAGGAAAACACGCCAGAGGGATCTGCCCAGAGCTAAATCCTCGTAAGGGAAAGAACTGTTGAAAGAAAATAAATATGAGAACACAGAGGGTTGGAAGACACTGCAAGAATTCTTTTTCATTTTGCAAAAGGTTAAGAGCAGAAGTTGCAAACAAACTTTGGGGGGGGTTGTTTAAGTTCTATCTTTAGTATCTATCAATGATATTTAGTTTTGCTTTGAAAAGGACAAAATTCTCCGCTAATTTTTATTAGGTGAGTGGCAAACACAAGAAGAGCAATTATGAGAACCTGGACGGCCGGGTTAAACCCAGAGTGTTGGAAGATAAGTGAATTAGGTTCCATGCGGAAACGTGTATGATATAACACTAAAAAGTCGAGGCTTAAGAGCTCAGTAGAAATTGATGACAGCACTAATATCGCTACAAGAACACTTGTGCAATGTCTGATAGGGAAAAAAAAGCAATATAATGGCGGAAACGAGCTTTAATGAAGCACATCGTTCCTTAGCAGCCCGAAAGGGCTTCATCAGGTACCAGCAAAGGCAGCGGTAGCCGCATCGCTGCCTCCGCATCTCCCGGCTCAGAGCCGGCTCGGGCGTGAGCTGGGTGGCTCAGTCTCCGTGCCGGCGGTCCTCACACCGCGAACCCCTCGGTGCTTTGAAAGACGGAAGAAAATGGCTGATTTGCCCCATTCCCCTCACCTGAGCTGGCTGCGAGGTTCACCCGTCCTCGCCGCTGCGGCTGGGAGGGCCCGGCCACGGCGCCGGCCACAGCATCGCTGCTGGAAGCTGCGGAGCCGGCGTTTAGCGGACACTCCTCTGAGTGACACGGAGCACGATCGCTAATGCGGTCCTGCTCCGTCGTGACACGGCCACTTCCGACACGTTATGAATCGAATGGCACAAGTGAGCAAAATAATTACCGGTCTCGAACGGCAATGTTCTTCTGAGAACTTCTCTGCCACTGTCTAGACCCAAAAATGACGACTGCATACCAAGGTTACGATATAAGTGTAGCAAACATCGACGTCTAGGTCAGGCAGCTCCTCTTTTTTAGCTTTAACTTCAGCTAAGCTCGAAGCAGCCGTACGTGGCGGAGCCCGGCACGTTGCGCCTGCTGCCACAGAGGCCGAGACGTTGTGACGCCGTGTGACAAACGGGAGCCGAATACCAAGAATTAAAACGCGCTCGAGAAGCACCTGCTTTATTAAACGGGACGGATTTTCCCGGCTCTTTGCAGTCTCGGCGGGATCTTGCACAGCACGGCGAAGCCCCGAAGCGGCAGCGAGGAGCCGCGGGAGCCGACGGCGCGGTGCTGCTCGGGGCGGGAGGTGGTGGCATCAAGGGGTGGTGGCATCAAGGGGTGGTGGCATCAAGGGGTGGTGGCATCGAGCTGCCCTGGGCTGCTTGAGAGTGCCAGAGACGGACACGTGCCACCGGGACAGCCGCCGGGCTGAGGCTCGAGCAGCTCCATCGCTGCGTCAGGGTACCTGGCTGCGTGCGCACAGACATCTGCCTCCCACTTCTGCAGCTCCCCAGCGGCAGAAAAAGCCGGAATCTCACCGAAGGTGTCGGCGGTCTCCAGGAGCCCTTCTGCTCTCGGTCGCTCCGACGTCTGCACGCTGAGCACAGATCGAATCACGTCCTGCTCGGCGCGCTGTCCTTTCTGGGGCGATGCAGATCCGCCGCGCTGCAAACGCAGAACGGCAGCATTGGAAGCGATTTCAGCCTCGCTGGGAAACAGCGGTGCACGTGGAGGGTTTTTTTTAAATGAGTTCACCAACTACATTTCATTTCTTCCTTTATTGTTTTTTTTAATGGATGGCATTGGCCACCACTGGCATCCGAAATTAAGACTACTGATAACTGCTTTAGCAAAGAGCTATAGCCTTTCCGAAGCTGGATTTGTCCGCTCCTACACCAGAAGCAGGACTTACTTAGGTGTTAAATATTTACAGCCGATGGCGATTCAAAATCAAGGAGAAAAACTCGTTTTGGGGCCAAATTAGAGGGCGGCGCCAAGCAGGGGGAGGGTGTCCCGGGGTCATGCGCCCGCCCGGACCCCCGAATCAGCAGAGCCCCTCGCTCGGGCGGTGGAAAGCAGCATCCCTCGGGCTGGGAAAGAGCTTGCAGCAGCAGAAGTATCACCTGGGGTTTAGGGGGGTTAATCTGATACCATTTAGGGGTTTTGTTGTCTTTCCTGCCAGCGCACACAAAAAAAATCCGAAAAATCTGAGTCTCTTCTAAACCATTCACTGAGGCACGTGGGGCAGACAGGAAGCGCGGCGTGCTGTTTTGGGGGGATTCGCTTCGATTTAGGTCTGTTTTCACGTGCTTCGTGGGGCTGACACGTGTGCACACAACACGTGCTGGGCCGCCGGCCGCCGCGACCTGGGCTGCCGCGACCGGCCCTCGCTCCCAAATCAGCAGCGGTTACAGGGATGTGACGGGGCGGGATGCGAGCGGCTGTCTGCAAGCGCCCGCCGGGGCTGGGAAGGGTCGTCGGGGCTGGGGGTGCCCGCCGGGGCTGGGGGCACCCTTTGGAGCTGGGAATGGCCGTCGGGGCTGGGAACGGCCATCGGGGCTGGAAGCGGCTATCGGGGTCAGGGAGCGTCCGTCGAGGCTGGAGGTGCCCGTCAGGGCTGGGAATGGCCATTGGGGCTGGGAATGGCCGTCGGGGCTGGGAAGGGTCTTCAGGGTCGGGGAGCGCCCATCTGGGCTGGGAACGGCCATCGAGGCTGGGAAGGGTCGTTGGGGCTGGGAGAAGCCGGCAGGGTCAGGGAGCACCCGTTGGGGGTGGGAATGACTGTCAGGGCTGGGAAGGGTTGTCGGGGCTGGAGGTGCCTGTCGGGGCTGGGAGAAGCCAGCAGGGTTGGGGAGCAGCCGTCGGGGCTGGGAAGGGGCATCGGGGCTGGGAACGGCCGTCGGGGCTGGGAACGGCTGTTGGGGTCGGGGAGCAGCTGTCGGGGCTGGGAAGGGGCATCGGGGGTGGGAACGGCCGGCAGGGTCAGGGAGCAGTGTCAGGGCCGGGAGAGGTGCCAGTGCCGGGGAGCGCCCGTCGGGGCTGGGAAGGGTCTTCGAGGCTGGGAAGGGTCGTCGGGGCTGGAGGTGCCCGTCGGGGCTGGGAAGGGTCGCTGGGGCTGGGGGTCTCCATCGGGGCTGGGAACGGCCGTCGGGGCTGGGAGAAGCCGGCAGGATCGGGGAGCGC